>JWZT01001166.1:6415-29148 GCA_000827895.1 Thelohanellus kitauei | reverse complement strand
AAGATTTACAAATTCAACCAAGTAATGAATTTGAGATAGTTTAGTTGTATAAATCATTAATTCGAAGGCAGGAGCAGAACCTCGCAATAAATACAATCATATTGACGAGGGAAGAAGATCAAGAAATATAGCCGCTTATCCAGCTGAAAGCACAATCCATGTAATATCACAATATGAGAATTTACCTTGAACATCCATATCGAGCATTTTAAAAAAATTTCATACAGATCGAAGTGTAGAGAGAAAAAATAGAGGCGGAAGAAACGCATACAAAATAACCTCAAATATCCAAAAATATATCCTATATCTTCTAGCAAAGGACTCCACAATTTTTTTGAGATGCTTTAAAATCAAAATATACGATATATTTTCAATTAAGTTCGGTCAAATCACTATTTTTAGAAGTTTTGATGACATGCATTTTTCACTGAAGTCTGATCGAGCTATTCCAGAAAAGAGAAATGATGAGCATACGATTCTCATAAAATAAGCCTTCGCTGAGAGATTTACATTGATAGAAGAACAATTTCCATGTAGAATCATAATTATTCTTGATTAAGTTGGGTTCCATGTAAGCATGCGAATCAAAAAAGGGACGAGTCTTGTTAGAACGACACGAGTTTCAAACACAAAAAATGTTAGGTCAAAGAATATAAGGATATGCTTCTCGATCATAAAAAATGGTGTTTTATTTTTCTAAATTAGTCATCGTCCGTATAATAAAGACACCTTAAAAGACTATATCAGAAATTTGATAAATTACCATGAAAATAATTCAGTAGGTCTACGTGTTTTCATCATGGATAACGTCGCGTATCAGTTAGGGAATGTGATAGAACAATAGGTCGTACGAGAGGTCACTAAATTAAGTATCTACCCCCTACCATGCTGCCTATTATTAAATCCCATAGAAAATATGTTCAGAAAATGGACAAACTTCGTCAAGATATCTAATTGCATTTATGAAGATCAACTTTTGATGCCTATGCATAACGGAATGAGAGAGATTACCGAAGATGACTGTGATGGTTGATACATATATATTTAAACATTTATTCGATTATCCTTGAATAATCAAGTTATTATCTGAATTATATCATGAGTGACATTTTTTAAATACCAAATAGATTTGATCAATTTTATTAATGCTTTAACGAAGTGACTAAATTGAAAAGAAAAAAGTCGAATTGAACGCAAAATCCAGTAATTATGTATTCAAATTACTAACCACGAAAATTAGTGATTCATCTCACGTATAGCCTACCTGTATAATGTCATCGATACAACCTTGGCATCTGTTTCAGCATTCTAGTAAGCTAGCTGATTCGTCTCTAGAAAACACACCAAATGACCATTCATGAAGCTAACATAACTTTAAAATATTCTGAACACACAGGTAGCTTCTGACTGGGAATCTCATCTTATTAATATCTTGTTTAGTATTCATTGATTTAAAGAGAAGCGATATGTGTAATAGTTTATTTAATATTAGTTGTTACCGTCATAAAGCATCCTTTATTTAATGTCGAGAATCATTTTCAATTTATTTCATATCGCCATCAGTGATGAACACCCAGTGTGATATAATATTCTAAAAGCTGTGAAAGGGAGTTTATAAATCTCATTTTTACACCTTTATTCAAAAAGTGTCAAATGGCAATATGGTTCATACCTTTTCTACATTATTTATAGGATATTCCGTTTTTTAGTTTTTAGTTTTTCTTGATTACCGATTGATTTATTTGCTTTCATTTAAATTTGGTTCTCAATCTTGCTCATTCATACAATCATGTTGTAACAAAAAAGATATTGGTGCAATTGATCTTATATACGTGCACAAAGGCTCCATTTCGCTGACATGCACATTAGTGAAATCAAAAATATATTCTTAAATTTCAAAAAATATCTGTCTGTCATATAGCAAGTGCCATCCACCATTTCATCAGGTTCTGAGTTAACTGTTTATAGTAATGATTCATAATTATTTCAAAATAAAAAAAATGGAGAAATTTCGTTACAACCATTTAGAATAGCATAATATTCCTGTTTTAGAGTCGACAGGTTCCCAAACTAAAAATCTTTTTTTTTGATCATGCAAAATCTTGCGATGTTAGACACACTAAGAACATGTGACGGTATAGTCAATACAAATTTATATATGCTGTTTCTATCCAATTCAAATATATAAAATATATCGTTAAAATAGGTTTAATGGGAAAGAGAAAAATAAAGATTGATATTCTTCAATAATTTCTTTTAATGAGATTTCCAATAGCATATTTATGTAAATAACGGACACGTATAATAATTTGCAAATTCAAAAAATGAGTCGTTTTCAAATCCGTTGTACCATTTCAGGTATGAAAAATCTACTCAGTTAATTTGTTTTTTTAGTATCTGTATGATCACAATTCATCAAATACGATCCGATCCATGTCTAATCCCCATATATGATATAAAAAATCAACAAATCTTGCTGAGCGGTGTACATTAGCAGGTTCTCAATTTAATCAGAGATTTTTAATTCGATTAAATATGAGATATATCTTTCTTATAACTTTTAAAATTTTAAGAGAATATTATATCATGAAGACATCCATGAGTCTAATCTTTCTCCATTAAAGGTAATATGAGGCTACTTCTGATTTACTAAAGCATTACATTTTATAAATGGAAGGATAATGATGCATACCTTTCCCTCTTTTAAGAAAGAACTCTATATTATTTCGGACATGTGACATAAAAAGCAACAACAAGTAACTCTCTTGAAATAAACTAAAACAACTAGTAATAATGGGTCACAAAACTTTGAGTTCTGTTTTTATTATCATCAACAAATTATTTTTATATTTTTTTAACTCAAATTCATTTTTCCATATCGCGTACCGGAATTTGGAATGATATTGCCTGTCTTTTAGGATTTGTTTGTAATTGTTCTTTTATGAAATCTTCGTTTTTATATATCCTGATATTATAAACGTGTTTCTTGGAGTCTGATTTCATAATTTTTTTAACCGACGATTATAAAACGGCGTTTATCGAATGCAGTGATTTGGAATAGCTTGAAACAAAAAATGAGTTTTATATATCAACTTGACATAATTAGAAATATGCAGTTCAAATGTTTAAGCTTCTGTATATTGAATCCTAAAAAATGTATTAATTTTAAGATTATATGATATCAAACATTAACACCTATTTCTTAAGGGTGCCCCATATATGTTTTTTTGTTTTCATTTGTAAATGGTTCATCTTTAATATTATATTGCTGATTATATGGTAGTTCAAATCGAATATGTTCTGAATATATAATCGTCATATTTCGTTAATTATCATTCATTTTGGCAACTCATAGTTATTCCATTAGTAGGAAATGTTATACTCTGATAACCGTAATATATGAATTATTTGATACATTTATTTGTAAAAAATTCTAACAATTAAGATATTCGATGATAAACGAGTGATATTTCTGAGACTCGTTTTTAGGGCACATCACGTCTAATTTTAAAAAATATGCCCTATAAACAATGTAAGTGCACCATTATTACATTTTTTGAATATATTATACAGCTAACAGAGATTTAATTTTAATCTTTTCTGTTTAGAGCCATCAGTGGCACGTTTATCTAAAATTTGATTAATGTCATGTAACCCTCATCTCAAATCATCAGAAGTTAACATTCACTCTAAACAATGATACATCCACAACTGATTTTATAAAGAATGCTTGAGGTCTAAGGAGGGTTATTTTGCGAAATAAATGTAATTTGAAACGAAAAACTAAAATCCCATTCGAAAGCGGATTTATCGAAAAAAAACAGAAAAGTTGACGATCACCATTTATATATATTAATAAACGGGTTTCGATCTAATTTAGTACTGCATTTTTGCGGCGGACTTCACTCTATCTTGGTTGACGAAAAACGAAATATGACCGGACAAAAACCAAATTGGACTAGACAAACGCGAATTTGGTATGAGATAAGGCTAATTTGTGTCGATGGAACATGCATTACAACATTTTTTTATTTAAAAAGGTTTGATTTGCGTGTTATTCTAATATGTTTTAAAAAGTTTTAGGCAGAAAAATATTAATATCATGGTTTTTCTATATCAGTATATATTTATCTTTGTTAGATAAGAACTTTTTCAAAAGTTGTATTTTAATAATATATATATGCCAATTTTTCGTATATTAATAAGAAAACTATCCAAAATACATTCCTTGTTACAATTGTGTGATAGTATAAAAAAATTACATATTCAACTGTTATTCCTCATGCATTTTACAGATCGATCTAAAAATCTAGCTATAGACTAGAATTGAGAAAAGTCAATATTAAAATATTAAGTCTACTGGACATTTTTAAATATTAAGAAGCCGATATAACTGAGAAAAACGAAATCAAAATGATTGCTCATAATATTAGTCGTTTTATAACAAATTGTGAAATGCTAAAAATATATACTTTAAAAAGTTTTGTATTACTGTGCAAAAACTTTGCAAACATTTGAAACCCTAAAGGTAAATGAAGTTAATATTTTTCCAGCCGATAATTTTTAATTAACGGTTGATGAGATATATATATCAAGAAAAATCAAAGCTCGCATATCAAAAGAGTTAATATGGAAAGATTTCATTTAATATAATCATAATTATACATTCTTTCAGATTAAAAAACGCAAAATATATTATGAAGGTCCCAATCGAGTATTCAAAGTTATAATAACCCCAGTAATGGAACAGTTTTTGCAATCGTGAATAGGAACTAATGTAATGTGCGTTACAGTTGAAATAAATCATCTAGAATTTAAAGTATACTTCAAATCAACATTATTTAAAAAATGAAGGCAGTCACGTGTATTTTGAAACATATATATGATTAAAAACATTATGTATTGATATCTAAGGATCACAAACCTGATTTTGGCATACAATTGTTCAAACAACAAGCAAAACCTTACAAATACGACTCATTTCGTATATTGGGTTCTCAATCATGTAATATTTTAAAGAGTTCGCCTATTACTATATTGCCGGATATTGTCTGTCAATATAACGTATCAATAAAATATATATAATAATATTTCACAAATCTAATGAATTTTGTGAACCGAGAGATGAAAAATTAGGAATTTATTCGATATGTTGAGAATTCGCCAGTAATGCATGGATACCATAATTTTAAAGATACAGAACAAAATGTCTAAAAATTATATTTTCAATTTTATCTGTGTAAAACTAAATCGCAGCAAAATATAATTAACTTATGTAAGGATGTATATTTTTAAATCTATACAGATTTGTATCATAAACAAACGTAATGCATTTACCCTCTATCTTTTAATTTATTTCATGAATACTTTTATGTATTCAAACACCCCGTGATGTACCCATTTTGTGATCACTTGGTTTCTTTATATTTCAGCCAGGTGAAATCTATATGAAATCGATACGATCATTTCAAAGAAGCGATAAATAATACTGCACAGTACGTTTTGAACGCTTTATTGTTCATGGGATTTCAGAGATGTTCCATACTTAAGTGGCGAACTCAGCCAAAGCACTATACTGTCATCCTACTCTTATGGATTATCAAACTTTTCCAGAATATTTTAAATTAAGTTTGCGGGTACAATCGACATGAATTCTGCTGAAAAGAAGACGTAAATTACTTGATAATATACGAACCTGCAAGTCATTTCACATATCGAAATAGCTGGCTATTATAAAAAAACATGAATACATGAGCGGTAGGTTCGTTACACAGTATTCCGTTTAGTGCGAAGACTTTAAATGTTTTGTACTTCAGAGTTAATTCAAATATGGTGGAATGGATGATACAAAAATGTCATGTTAAATCTACATGCTTAACATATAATTTATTTTATTGAACCAAGATCTAAAAATAAGGTTTATATAAGTAGCTTGTTGAAAAATGCTAAACGGTTTTAATGGCATTGTTAGTAAGGAATTAATACTCTTGCAAACCTTCGAACTACAAGGACAACTTCGACAAATTACGGAACTGAAATATCAGTGTCATTTAAAACAATATTACGTTTAATGTTCTTTTTGATAATCGGTTTAATCGATCAGCCCTCATTCAAATGTATAAAAATCAAAAACAATCATCTAATATCGTCAAAGATGACATACGGATGAGTGTTATCTAAAAGACGCTGTAGATATTTGATAACCGTTCCTGCTATTCTGCCTGTTGAATTATTGTTCACTGAAAGAAAGTCAGCCCACAGTGGATCATATCATAGATGACTTCATTTGATTTTCGAAATTTCTGATTGAAGGCATCAACTTTGTCATTCTTGAAGACAAAATTTGTATTTGAAATATCAGAAACATATTTTTAATTTATATTATGTTACAAAAATCTGACGGATAAGCAATCCTTAGAACCCATGTCTTGTCTCTGAAGATGTGTTCCATCGATTTGTTTTTCTAGTGTAAAAACAATCCACTAATCTCATAACTGAAATACACCCTGTACAATACCATTGCGTGGTAGAAATATGATTTCTGGGTGTAAAATCTAACAACTGTGTTCTGCTTCTGTTTCTCAATTCATATTATATAAAATCTGGTGGTAGGGGGATTTTATTTTGAAAAATACAAAAATAATAATACATGTGAAATACTCGTCATAAAGATTTTTACTCTGTCCTTTACCTAAAAATATTAGCAGTTACTCATTTAGTGGGTTGATACAATGCTATGCGCCCATAATTTCATTCATGCTTTTGAACCTGATTTATAATCCCTAATCCGTGCTGAGATCTTTCTTCACGCCAACACATGTAGTCCAATCCATTCATCATTCTTAAAAAAAACACATAATGTATACGAAAAACTTATGTGCGTGTTTTAAGACAATTCAAGCGACTAGTATAACAAAAAACACTTTAATGAGTTCATCCTCTCAAATAAATACAACTTAAAATTAAAATAGGGAAAAATTTGGGATTTCTGTACTTTCATCAGCTAAAATGTTAAATTGACATGTTTATATCTCAAAAATCATATGACAGGAAACATGTTCAGACATTTCAACCTTCCAACCCTTCGCTATGTATTCGGACAGTATAACGGCTTTCAGTATCTTCTGTATTCACTGACAAGTACGACTTGGCATATGTCGACTGCTGCTTATATCCTATTTTGTTATCTTTTTTGAGTTCGTTATTCACAATTAAAGAGAATACGATGAGCATGATACTTTCTCGACGACCCTAGTTTCGCTTATTTACCTTATTTTTTGATTCGATACGAGTTAATTCTGCATCTCATATTTTTCAATCAATTGATTAGCATATTCTGAATTCATGACAGTCAAATGGCGCTTTCGAATCGCTGATTAAATCAAAGAGCTCGTATGTTTTCATAACCAAGTCGCAAACAGGCAGCTGAGCATATGTGCAAACATCTGTTGGGCTGACATATATATATATTATTAATCATAGGCGCCCTGGGTTATTCCTTCATTTTGGTTGATTCGTCATCTTAATCATGTTTGATCCTATCAATATTTACATAAAATTTTATCGTTGTTAGCTGGGTTTGTTAATTTACATAATAAAATATTTATAAACAAATGGAAAAAGTCGTTTATTATGATTCCACATGCTTGCAAATTTCAGGTTGTTTTAACTGTAACGTCATAGCTTCGAAAGTTAGAAAATTTGCGTAAATGGCATATGTAAACTGAAAACCTGCCTCATATGCAATATGCAGGTGAATTCACACTTCAGTTGATGAATATCAAAACAAGACGATAATTTTGAATTATTCACATTAATGCCTTTTACATTGACGTTTTAGGTTTTTTTAAATAAGGCTTATCAATCAATACTTTCTCGATCCCAAACTCATTACTTCTCTTTGCTTTGTCCGCTGAATATTTATAAGCTCTCTGCATATCCTTATGTTTCTAACCTGGGTACATTGCCGAATAAATGCTGAATAACTACCTTTTAGAAACTAAATTTATATGATAACCTGATCATCATTCGAAAATGAATTTCATAATTGCCAAAGATTGTCATATTCATTAATATAAATATTTGAATCGTCTATCATATTTCAACATTATAAAATGTATAAAAGGTAATCAAAATGATTATCAGATACCATCTTCAAGTTTTCATTGTCTTTAGACAACTTAACAGAGGTCATATGGAACGAATGTCAGAAACACGACAATGATATCTAAGTTTTAGTATAAAACTAACGCCATACAAAAAACAACTTTCTCACCAAATAATCTTAATTACTTTTCAAACAAATAAACATTCTACATGTCAATGATTAAACCCTATTAATTAAGCCAGTGAAATAACCACAGTTCATTTTCAATTCGCTAAAATCTTAAAAGCCACAGCTTCAAAACATATTATTAAATTCACTTAAGCAATTATGATAATGAAAAATGCTGTACCTCACAATTACAAACTGTTTTCGGTCAAACATTTCAAACAATTATCGACGAAGGGATTCATACATGTAAATATATGATATAGTCAAAAACCTTAACAAACCTAAATGTACTCTCTCGTATCCATATTTGAATCATCACAATTACAAATACGTGGTTGATATATTCTGTTATATCTCTGCATTTAACCAAAGATAATTATATCCTATTAGCAATCGATCCATTATAAGATATTTTAGAGCGATGGAAACTTTCTAAACGCTACATCTTAAGTAGTCTTAGATGCATAAAATACTTACTCTACAGGTAAGGATCACCAATGGGAATCCATATCAGCAAATGCACAACGATCCATTTTAACGATATCAAAAAGTATTAAACAGCTCCGCAGTTTAAACACGATGGACTAGGACTTACATCTTTACTCAGAAATATTCGAGATATAATATCTCTTAAATTATGTCAATAAGTACGTCGAAGATTTTAATATTGAATGGAAACGCATTGAGTTAGAAATAGGATGCTGTCAATCATAAAACCGAAATTATTAAATGACTTGAGGGACAAAGATATTTCATTAAAAATATCGAATATCAATTACATTCGTGGAGATTAATATACTGCAAAAAATAAACAAATCATTCTACGAAATAATACAACTTTGAGCAGTTGGAATGAATTAATTTTATGTAAACAGAAATCTGTAGTTCGAGCGCCGAGATTACCTTTACAATTATATCTTTCAATTTTTTGAATTAAATTATGCTAGCTATGTTTTTAAATGCGCAATAAAGCCCTACACACCATCAAATTACGTTAGAACACGAAAAACATATGAAAGGTGTCTATAGGACAAGAATTTTCAAACACAATGTTAATTGATGCCAACAATGCAAACACATAATCGTTTAACAATCAACGTCAAAGATGTATAGATAAACTTATCCATCCACCCCCTCTAAACATCTAAAATTGAAAAATGTTAATGCCTGGCTTTTTGGTTAGAGATAGGATGTAAGGATTAGATATTACTAAAATACACGACTTTATTATATGAGATTATTCTCCAAACTCACAACGAGTATACACAAGAATCTCTGAGATTCACAGAATTTCATGATGATATAATATACCACAATAAAATAATGGAGCTGCGATCTCTGAATAGTTCAAAAGGAATCGGTGTATAATGAAACATATTGTTATGAATCCCTAAATCCGTAAATAATCTTAATAGAGAATCTGACGCACAATGGATTCAAAATCCAAAATCCGAAATTGGTGGTATTTATCATGTTAATTTCAATTTCAAATTGGAGATTTTGGTCTTGGTTTTAATCATCAAATCACGTGTAGTGTTCAGGCTTAAATTCAATATCATGTTTTACCATACGCTTCTTTCAAAAAATATGATATCGCTTGAAAATATCAAATGATAACAAATAAAAGCGTTTATATCCTATACATTTTTAGTCTTTGATGTGTAGCAAAATTTCACTGATAATTGCAAATATTATTATGATAGCCAGAAAAAAAAAACGATTTTGATTGTGGATAAATTCAATAGAATGAACATTTAGTTGAGCTGACTGTGATTATATGCGACATTCTAAAATTAACAATAAACTAACATTGATGTATGCGATATTTGTATTATTTTTTGACGTCGCAGGAACCATTCATAAAAACAACATTAGACGAAAATGGCAAGTAAATGGGGAACAAATATTTATTTGTTTTATATTCAATATATTTGGAGGATGATTCGCAGAGAATTTCTCATATATTTGTTAAATAGATCTTATTTTAACACTAAATGAAAAACACAAAAATTGAATATATATTATTATTATTTACAATTGCCATGGAGGTTTACAAGCCTACACATGTGTATAACTGCACAAAGACTACGTATTCCCAGATATCGACGCTATTCAGGTACGATATGGTAGCACTCTGGCGAGGCAGCCTTCTTAGAGCAGTTTGGGTTGTGCGAGAGTCACAACAGCTTAACATTCACCCCGTATCCTCTGTCAAATTAAGGAATTATAGTAATGTACAATTCGTTAGCTGGGAAGTATTTTTCTGCGTTCTAATCAATGCATCAACGCCTGTAACCCTAAATATATTACTTTAAATAATTATATTAGAATGCCCGAATAATCACTTTTAAAATGGATATGTTTTAAAATTTTAATGTTTTAAACAACGTACAAAATATTATAGAATTATCGGTATTATGGATGCTCGGCGAATGAAATCAATTTTTATTTATTTCCCATGAAAATGATTGATGTTATAATACTCGATAATCTACGATAGTCTACGAATGGTTAATAGCCATGCTACATCATCTCCCCCTCTGTGATGTGTCCACTGCCTTCGTGATATGGGTAAAGATGATCGTGATGAATACGATAAAACTGATTTAGGTTGTTGGGTAGAGCGATTTTGTAGACAGGGCTTGAGTCTTCTATTATAACGTAAGGCCCGTTAAAAATATGCGATAATTTGCCCGATTCCGACGATTTCATCATTACTAAGTCTCCCGCGGTGAAATTGTGTTGTACTAAGTTTTTGTCGTGGTTGCGTTTCTGTGATTCTTGACTTTTCATGATATTGTTTGTTGCTGTTTCTCGATAGATTTTTAAATTGTTTTGTATTCGGTTTATCCACTCTTGATGTTCTGTTGGACAGTTGTTGGTCTGGCGTCTTAAACCGTCTAAGTATTCAATTTCTGCCGGAGAAACGATTTTTCTTCCATATGTTAGCTCAGCGGGTGTGAAATTTGTCGACGCATGCTTTGATGATCTTATTGCAAAAAGAACGGTATCTAAATGCGTATCCCAATTCGCGTTGCTCGCTTTTACGTGGTGCCTCAGCATTTCTTTTATTGTTCTGTTTGTTCGTTCGACCTGTCCGTTGCCCGATGGGTGATATGGCGTCGTGCGAGTTTTTTTTATGCCAAGCATATCGCAAAGACTCTTAAAGGTGTTCGATTCAAAATGCTTCCCCTGATCTGAGTGAATCTGATTAGGTACTCCGTAACGTGTGACTACACACTCCAATAGTGCTCTTGCTGCTGTAGACGCTGTTTGGTCGGGAACAGCTTTCGCCTCCACCCATTTAGTGAATAGGTTGGTAAATACAATAATGTACTTGTTCCCTGAGTTCGTTGTAGGAAGAGGTCCTGTGAAATCAACTTGCCAGCGTTGACAATCATGATCGATAGGGACGCTGGTCAATTGGGCTTTTGGAGTAAAATTTTTGTGTTTATTAAGCTGGCAGGATTCACACTGGGTTATCCATGTTAATATGTCATCTTTAATCGTAGGCCAATATGCTATGTCGGAAATCGCATCAGTTGTTTTATTTACCCCAGAATGGCATAAAGACTTTTCGTGAAAGGATTTGAAAAGACTAAATCGAAGCTTCTCTGGTAAGACAGGCCGAAGTCCTCGTCGAGATTGGTGATAGAGGATGCCGTCGATAAGTTGTAGATTTTTCCGATTCCGCCATAATGATAGGGTCTTTGGGTCCATTGGTTCCTGAGGTATCTCGTGGCTTGATAAGAACAGTTTTATTTTATTGATTGCTGCGTCCTGTTGCTGTTCAACTGGGAAGTCGATTGAGCTTCCAACCGACACTGCTGCAACAGAACGAGATAGCCCATCGGCGACTGTATTAGATTTTCCTGGTACATATTGTATTTCAAACTCGTATTCTTCAAGTTCGAGTATCCATCTTGCTCTCCTTCCGTTGATATTCTTCACTGATTTTAGATACGTAAGAGGATTGTGGTAGGTAAACAGGGTGAATTTCTTTCCTAATAGGTAATGCCGAAATTTTCTAATTGCGAGGATTATTGCAAGACATTCTCTATCCGTGGCTGAATACCTTCTCTGGGTGGTATTAAGGGTTTTGCTGAAAAAAGATATGGGTTTTTCCTCTCCGTCGACCTTTTGGGACAGCACTGCTCCCACTGCATGGTCTGATGCGTCGCAATTAAGAAGAAAATGATGTTCCCAATTAGGATAGCCTAGCGGTACGATATTAGAGATCATCTCCTTGAGTGAATTAAATGATGAGTTGCATATTTCAGTCCAAATCCACGGTTGCCCCTTTTGAAGTAACCTATAAAGAGGAGTTGCTACGTGCGCGAATCGATGTAAGAATTTCTGGTAAAAAACACAAACCCCAATAAATTCTTGTAATTCTTTTATATTTGTTGGCGTTTTCCAATTTAAAATTGGTTCTATCTTGGCTGGGTCTGGTTTAACTCCTTCACTTGAGACAATAAACCCCAGGTAGTTTACTTCAGTGAGTGCGAATTTACACTTATTTTCTTTAAGCTTGAGGCCCGCAGTGCAGATCTTTTCTAAGACTTCTTCTATGTGCTTTATATGGCTTTTCATGTCTTTTGAAAATATAATGATATCATCAAGGTAAGCCGTGTAGTTATCGCTGTGCCCCAATAAGTTATCCATTAATCTTTGGAAACTGGATGGAGCATTTGTGAGGCCAAAGGGAATACGGTTAAACTCGTACAACCCCTTCCCTGGCCCAGGGCTAAAGGCTGTTTTTTCTTTAGAACTATCTTCGACAGCGCACTGCCAGTACCCGCTTTGAAGGTCGAGTAATGAGAAATACTTGAACCCCGATAGACGATCTATGAGGTCTTCCATAATAGGGAGAGAGTACGTGTCCTTTCGTGTAATAGAGTTAAGTTGGCGATAGTCTATACATAGTCGGTTGCCACCATCTTTCTTTTTGACTAGTACCATCGGTGAGCACCACGGGCTTGCACTTTTGCGTATAATGTTTGACTTGAGCATCATTTCTATTTCCTTGTCGATAGTGGATTGCTGATTATGAGGAACTCTATATGGGCGTACCCTTATTGGAGGATGATTTCCCGTATCGATATTATGTTTTATCATTTCAGTATAGCCAATATCCGTTGGGGATGAAGCAAAAATATGTTTCCATTTGTTCTTTAGATGTTCTATCAAAGAATGTTCTTCAATTTTTGCGTTGGATTCAAGAGAAGCACAGGATCTGGTCCTTGGGACAAGAATCTTCGAGTCATTTAAGTCGATCGTGCAATCCATGTATTTGATTAAATCTCTTCCAATGATAAGATCGAAAGTGAATTGATCTAGAACAACGAATTCCCAAGTTAATTCAAATTCATTTAGTTTGATTTTGAGCTGAACTTTCCCAAATGATTTCAGGTGTTCTCCACTAACGGTGATTATCTTTGATGATGAGGGTGAAATGTGATATCCCTTTAGGAGTGATTTATTAATGAGAGAGATACAAGACCCGGTGTCAACAAGTGCTTTACCTTTACGATTGATATCGACTAGTAACACGTTTATTGAGGGGAAATCAGATGTTAAGACAGAGTAAGAAAAGCGAGAAGAAGAATTTTTACAGATTCTAGCTAGATGTCCTTTTTCGCCGCATCTGTTGCAAAATGCATTCCCTCTGCACTCTTGTGCTCTGTGGTTAATAGATCCACATCTAGAGCATTCCATTGTCCTCTTAGGCCTGCCCGACGCGCTATTTTTTGGACTGAGATTCATGTTCCGAAGTCTATTTTCGATGGCTTCCAACCGCTCTGCCAAGGATGGCATTCGTGCGGCCGCTGTTGTCGTAATGGATAAATCCCGATCAACTTCGTCTGCTGCCATGATGGCGTGTACGAATTCCGATTGATTGGGATCATCCAAAAGGTCTTGGCCTCTCCTGGAAAATGATTTGAGGTCCTCTTGCTTGAAGGCGCCTAATATCGACCTCTTGTCAGTGGGCATGGAGGAAAGGATCTTTTTCTTTATTACATAGTCGTATTCGCCCTCAGGTAGTGTTGGCTTGGATCGTCGTATCATTTTTTCGCAGCGCTCAACGAACTCTGATATAGGTTCACTGTCCTTTCGATTGCATGCCAGAAATGACTCGAATACCGCGTCGCGAGGAATCAAGCTCTCAAAGTGGCAAGTTATCATCGATTTCGCCTCAATAATTTGCTTATCGATATCCTTCGTTCTCTTTGATCGGATTTGAGCCCGCAAAACTACAGGACAAGCACTGAGGAGATTAGCGTATAACTGCTCTTGAGACCAGTTTTTCGCGATTGCCTTCAGCTCTAACAAATCAATCTGATCTGTGATGTCTGATTCCTTGTCGAAGTTTTTGACCATTAACTCCTGGCACCAATGTTATAATACTCGATAATCTACGATAGTCTACGAATGGTTAATAGCCATGCTACAATTGATAACCTAGAATCATCCTAAATGTTAATTGGCATTACAATCTCTTCCAAAAAAGCAATTTATGTAGTTAACTACAAAAAAATCTGTGTTATTCTCAACAAAATTTTATCTGTATATTTTAATAAAGTTTTTATACTCAAGCATAAGGAAAATTATGACTGAACTTTAGACGTTCGTTAATTTTTGAAAGAAAAGAATGCAATTATGACAACGCAAGCGTAATGGATAGAAGAAAATTTGTAGGTTTTTAGTAATTGTGTGACCAGTATAACCCTTTCCGAAAAGACAGAATGAAACGAACCCATCGCTATAAATCCTCAGCGGATAGTAGAAAAAAACAATGTCAAAATCCAATTATTCCCAAGTGGAGAATCCCAGCGTAAGCGTAAGGTTTTATCTATAAAAAAATCAATAGTCTTAAGAAAGCATTTCTTCAGTATGGCATCTAAGAATTTATTGCAAAAATATTAAAACATGCTCATCAATCTAACATGAGACACATAAATTGAGATACACTTTCTTCGTAAAAAATGTGCAACATTGTATGAAATTTAAGACTGATCAATCATTAAATATCGAAATCAGCTGTCAAATTTTCACAAAGTGACATTTGAAATTTCGTTTTTGAGCCCTTAGGTGAAGATCATCTCGTCTATAGACATAAGTAATTAAAACTCGCGAGTTTTCGAATAAACGAAAAAATTATAATCTGTTATCAACGTCACATAACCGTATTATTAACCTATTATATTATAATAATCTAGTTAATCGGCTAATAAAAATTCGTTATGAGGTAGTTAAAAACGCCATATTAATTTACGAGGTCATTAACGAAAGTACTCGACTATAGTTTTTTTACTCATTAGCCAACGCTTAGACATTTTTTACATTTGAACCTACAGAATGAGATTGTGAAACTATGCAGATTTAAATGTCATGCTTGTTCAGAATATGCGCAGTATCTGTATACGAGCATTCACAATATTTTTTATTGTTTCATATTTGTAATATAAACGAATTGCTTTTTGGGATATTATTCATTGCCAGCTGGTATCCTTTTGGTACATCATTACTATCGGTTGGGTTATTGACTGTTTAAATGAATCACATCGATGAACATGAATTTACTGATCATATATTTCTTTATTACCCCTTCTGTTACGATTTTAATGGCTATATGTTATTTGTGAGGTCTCATAAAGTTAAATCTAGAATTGAACGAAGTAGCGTTTACAGAAATTGAATGAGACCAGGTAGGTTGCAACACAACGCTTTTTACCGTGGTTTTATATTTAAAAAAGTTATGAAAAACTATTGACAAACAAAGTGATAATAATGGCATATAGCATATATTTTCATTTCCAAACTTTGTCACAAACCAGCACTTTAGAGCAGTTGATAATTAATTATAATTTGTGATGTTTTGCAACCTACCAAAGTCATGCGGTTCATTTCAACATATCTAAATACCTCAATTCTGGAAAAATAAGTGTATTATATACACTCAATGCTATATATGAAATTCTCCGACCAATATATGCAAAATATCCATAATAGTTAAGCAATTTTTAGTCGAAATCTTGCATAAACTTAAACCTATCCATAAACCATTTACAAAACACAGCCATTTCATCATGTAACTGTCACAAATCTCATTTTCCATGTTTAACGCTGTCCCAACACAATAAACAGTGTTTAAAAAAATATTGACCTAATTTAAACCATATCAAATATATACGGGAGATCAGGGTAGGTTGCAACATGCTGTAACCTCCCCCGTGAATCTGTTTTATACGGTCCGAGACTGAATCGTTACATATACTAATTTAAAACATGAAACCCTTGTTTATAAAGTTCAAAACTGATACCCGCCCTCAAAAAGCAGAATTAAATGTAGTCTAATGATATCGGAAATTTAGTGTAAATCCTTGACCAACGATGTAATCTGAAATTTAAGAAATTGAACAGATCAACTTTTATTTATTTAAGACTAATAATAAAAAACTTTTTCCATAACGTTACCAATATCCACACAAACATCGTAAAAAATGCCATAGTGGCTGTTACTCAAATGCAATAGCGTCTCTGTTCACGAAACGTTGATCTATCTATAAATCTGTTTTAAAACGGCTGTTGCACCTTTCACCGATCTCCCCAGGGGTCTAACCATTTTATTTTTCGTGTATGTTTTTTTTTTAGTATTAATCATTTTCCATGATTTTGGACATTTCTCATAAACAATTTTACCCTTTTTAATTCAATTTTGCATATCGGAATGTATTATTTTGCCATAATCTGTTCGGGGATAACATTTTGAAATTTCACTGCATCAGTAAAGTGTAAATTGAATTTAATTTTAGAAAATATAGTTATAATAATGTTTATATCCATTTAAAACAATTTAAAAGAATTTGAGATTATATTTTTACTACAGCATTCACCATCAAACATAAATCCTTTTTGTTTCTGTTTCAAAATAATTTGAAGTGATTTAAACAACGCATTTTGCATCAAAATCAGCAAATCTTTAGACCCAAAGAAGCATAACATCTAGCCATATTATGTAAGAATACTGTCAAGGATATTAACAGAAGGTATTCTGATATTTATCAAGATAAATTCAAAGACTTGAATTGTTCCCTAAAATGTCTTACAATTTTAAATATTCAAGTTTTACTCGATAATTATTTTACTGGAGAAGTGATGCACGAGCTATTTTTGAATGACCGATGGTGGCGAAACAGAACATTCACATTAGTGAAATTGAATTGTCGATGTTTGTATGATTAAAAGATTGTGGCGAAATCGAATATGTTTAAAAGTAAATTTGAGTTATTATAGGTGTAAAAATCGAATCATGATTTGGTAAAGCCAAAACTTCTCTTAGGAATAATACAGGGTTCTGAATCATCATTTGACATGCAAAATATTACCATTTTTTTTACAAATATTACATGAAAAGTATTGTATTAAATGTACTGAAAAATAAATAGAAGTAATATATTCCAAATTTAGCATACCTATTAAGGCCAAATGATAATTTGTCATGTATGAAAAGAATTAATATATCTTAGAGTTGGCGTATGTTTTAAAATACTTGGTTAAAGTTATGAGCTATGCAGGATGTTTTTTCGTTTAAATTTAAATATTTTATAATTGTTGTTGCGGATTACGGACGAGGCGGTGTCCATTTGGAGGATGTTTTCGATTTAATTTATGAGACGAAAAATTGCAGAAAAAATATTTATGCAATAAAAATTAAAATACATAATAGGAGATACGTTAAAGTTGCGGCTTTTCAATTTTATTTTATTTGTCCATATTTGCAAATTTTTCTCCATTTATAGTTCAATGCATTTTGTTTATAGTTAACAAGCTTTTTTTACATTGAAAATATATTTTACAAAATTATACCGTACAAGGTTTTGTCTATTTTATTGTGAGGGGAATTTAAAGAAAATGTTTTTGGGAAATTAATCACTCATCTATCTATTAATACATTGACCTGAAATGGATTTACGAGTTTGGAGAAAATCGCACATATTACCTCGTTTATATATTAAATTTGGAAGACATTACGGGGAATTTTGTAATGTAAAATAGCAATTTAACTATGTCTGTGATGTGTTCTCCTCTTATTAAACTTGAAAAATAGGATATCTTGATTGTAGACGTTTATACAATTCTTGTTAACCATCAATTTCATTTTTGTGCTCATTCCTTAAAGAGTAATCTTTCATTTGCTTCGAGAAAGGCAATAATCTGACATAAGATAAATCTATAAAAGTAGTACAATTAGGGTAAGAATAGATGTTGAAGATTATAAAATTGAATTTCTTCTGTCCTCTCATTTTTTTTCCATTTTTTTAATATTATCGAAGATTTAATCCATCAATTGAAATACCAGATAACATCCTCTCTATGACAAAACTGAAAGATCTCTTTACCAAAATTCGAAATAATTTGCAAACCGCTGTATACCTTAATGAATTCTTAATTTTTAAAAAAAATAAACATTTTTTCAAATAAAAAAATTAGTTCCCGTACGGTTGGTGTTTTAAAAAATATACTTTTCATGTCAACATATATGGGTTTACGATAGTCATAACCAGATTACTGTACTGTATAATTAAAAAATTGATACGGCTTAATATAAACCAAATAGAATAGAATGCTCCTATTTGAATGAAAACCCAGCATGCTGTAAACTCAGATTAATTTACACCTGCCATGTAGTAACTCTAACTTAGGACATGGACACATTTTGCGAAGGAAACGAAAATGGAAACATGATCAGTTCTAGACCGATAAAATGGACCATCAAAAATTTTGGAAAACGTATACGTTTTTGATTAATATTGCTGCCAATAAACAATTTAACAATTTCTTATGAAAATGTATTTAAAAATAGTTCTTTAAATACTATTTTTAAATTTCAGATCGTTTAAATGGTGGATATCCCAAACGTATAAGTGAATTTTATTTTTATGATCAAATGCGTGATTGTAATCCGAAAATATAATTCGAACGAGACTACAAAAAAAAACTGAAACGAGGTTATTTATGACTGTTTAAATGAAAATTGATATGTTTATTGAAATTTCCTGTAAGGTATCCTTTAGAAGCTGTCTTTGGTGTTTTCGCTTTCATCCATAATTTTATCGAGATCTATTTTATTATTTAGATAAAATAATATAAGTTAGGATGTGTGTTGGTAAAGCGTTCAATCAACTTTCTTTTTAGAGTTCAAGAGCATTAGATGTTCTAAATGTATTATTTGCTTTATTACTCAAGTGGATTAAATTTTTTCAGGGTCTATCGGATGTTTCTTTACCCCTACATTTGTGAAATTTAGAAGAAAAATTTCCTACTTCATTTCACTGAGTGTTCAACGATATAATGCTCTTAGTTTTTCAGGATACTCTGGGATGTTGCCGGAGTTGACGCATTCGATCTCGTCGATAATACTGCGACGATCATTTTGAATTTATCACAGTCGAATGTTAATTTTTATCCTTTTTCTATATATGTCTTGTTAAAGATGAAAAAATGTCAAATCCAAATATTTGTATTTGGAAATTGTTCTAGATTAGATTCTATAAACAATTTTCCCAATCGGCGATTATACATGCTGAGTGAAATTTCATAATTGTTGCAACCATGATTAAATGAACAAATTCCAATAAGTTAACTCATTCTTGCTTTGAACAAGGCTGTAAAAAACAAAAACGTATAAATCTGTTTCATCGTATAAAACATTGTGCATTAGACATTGCCTCAATAAACGGGGAACACACACCAATGTACCATCAACGACTTTCGAGATAGATTTTTTGGACCAGAACAATAATATTTGATGATTTTCCTACATTATTGATTCCAATAGCTGGTTCAGTCTCTCATTTTAAAATTGGAAATCTTAAATGCAAAATTATAAACAAAAACGGTCGTTGACATCTGTGTAGCTCTATTCTGCGTATTCTTGTCTTTAAATATCTGTAAAAATAGCAAAATGCGAGTCTTCTTTTCTTATGAATTTCAAAACTATCATCACATCCGTTTTAGGGGAATTGAAGACACATCCTTCTGGAATTAGGTTTGGTTTTGATATATTTTAAATTCATTTCATCGAGTATCCTCTTTTCAGAAATTACGCGTTTGGATAACGATAGATTTTATGCTTCAACAAGAATCTGAGCTCGTATGTCCGTAACTGCGGTAGAAACGAATACAGCGGTGAAACTATGAGTCCCTTTTCATTTAAATCAAACTATTTGTAAACTTATTGCTAGACCGCATTTACACATTTTGTAACACAAAAGTCAACATCTGTAATTGTGAATCGTCTGAGTGTATTCTTTTATAGTGTACTCAAATTCATTTAAGCACATCCTGTTAATATTGATCCCATCGTGAAGCATTCACAATACCTAAAGAACTTAAGGGTCTCGGTCCGATTGCGTGTAGAAAAATTCATAACCCTAGAGAAGTTTTAGCAATCGGAGCTCTGAGTGCGAGCTCAAAAAGAGCCTTCTTATTGTGGGCTTGCCATCCATGAGAGGGTTAGAAGTGGTTCTATGCCACATGTAATAATCATACTAGTTATGACTCAAAGTTAGTTTGACTGAATAGAAAAAGCTATGTTGGCCAAATACAAGAGAAACATTTACTCGATATTTATCCCAAGACTGCAAAAACAGGTTTAGTCAATGTATATTCAAGAGAAAGAATATTGCGTAATTTTTTCATTTATTGGAAGATCAATGCATCATAGAATCTTCTAGCGATCATATTAAAAAGAACACTTATTTACCTAACCTCAACTATCATAGTATATCACAATATTTTTCATATTTGCTGAAACTTAGTTAGAACAAGTTCATAAACGGGAACCATTTAAATCATAGTTCGACTCTCAATTAATGGTACTGTGGCCACGATACAACGGAATTTAAATAAAAGTGTAAAGACAAAACTCTCATGGTGACACATTGGCCCTTGTATGTGGTGGTATATCACAAAATAACAGATATTCAACAAAACTCGAACGCTGTGTAGGTTTTATGATATATCGCTGTTAGTTATTGAATTCATGTTGAATGAACAGTGAAGCTGAGAATTGTGTCAAAAAAACCACATAGTTACAAGATTGTCACCACACAACAAAATAAGGAATAAAAAACGAAGAAATGCGAATGCTTAGGATTGTCTATATTGATTCACGTAAGACATCCTATAATAAGGATATACTCATATAATTATCCAATAGATATATTTGGTCTTCATCACAGAATATTAATTCGTCATGATTCATCCCTAACGTTTATCATATAATAATTATTATCTAAGGGGTACTTGGTATCAATAGTGTGATTGGTGACTAGTGTCAATTAATCGACACCTATCGTTATAATTATTAATAAGATTATAATGAGAATTCAGAGGGGCGGTATCAAACAAAATTATGCCTATTATTATCTTGATTGTATTCTAATTATTACAATATTAAGCAATTTTCTAAGCTAAATCTATCGAGATTAAAAAGACATTGCGTAGTAGTAATTTTAGAATAAATTAAATTTTTACTCGATGTATATGCAGTTTCTATCACTGTTTTAGATAAAGTTGTACCATCAATCTTTATCATTATTGCATCGTTAATGGTATGATAATTACGAAAATATTCGTATAATGCCCATTAAACAGATATTTCTAACAGCAGTTTTTGAGGGAGTGATTGAAGAACGTATTTCATCCATCAATAAACAGGAGCTTTTATCAATATAAATATAAACAAATTTGTATTAGGTTCTCGATAGATGACGTTGTCTACCCTGTTAGTATCGCAGCATCCGATTTTCATATGAGACTGAGAAGCCTTTACTTATATCAACTATCAGACTAAGTCAAGTAAGGTTTTATCAGTATATTTATGCCAGAATACACAAATAATATATCTTATATCTGTAGAGATGTTATAATACAAAAGCTTATGGTATTTTTAAGTATTGATGATGTCATTAACATGTCTCGCCATAGCTATTTAGCCGCATTTTATCGCTGACTAGTATAGTATCTCATCCATGAACCCAGGTCAAATTGTTGCATCTTATTTTCATCGTGCTTTTGATGATCGATGTCAAAAAAGGGATAGCCGAACCAACAGACTCTATGGCCAAACCTGAAATATCTAAATTAGTAGTTTATATGTCGACTAAACCGATTTAGATAATGAAAATGACGATTTCGTTGTGGTCACAAATAATGAAATTACAGATTTCATCATCTACTATACGAAAGAAGACATGAGCACTAGTAAAGAGGCAATTTATAGATACAATAAAAATGCTAGTTTATTTGTTTAGGCTACTTTCAGAATCAGTGAAAATAAAGTAGTCAAAAGTCTAGATTACATTTTGTTAATGGATATGATATGTGGGGTATTTCAAAAATCTACAAATCTGCCTTTTCTATTCGCCAAGAGTTTACTTACTACAGCCCT
>JWZT01001164.1:27034-46539 GCA_000827895.1 Thelohanellus kitauei | reverse complement strand
CATACTGATGAATAATATTTAATTCTTCCTTTTGTTGAATCGTCACAGATTTTGATATAACGATGTGGGACAAAATAAAATATAAAATGATTTTCAACTTCATGAATAGATACTAACTTCGTAATATGTCGATTCGTATTTTTTTGATATTTATATATTGAGAGAATGACGTTGAAAAACAAAATATTGTTTTTGTCTTTTGAAAATATGTTCTGAAATGTTTTTTTGAATTTATCATTATTCAAAATGATGTAAATTGATTCAGTATTAGGTATGATAGTTATTTGATAATAGATTGTTTTGTATTGTTTGTGGTGTTAATAAATATCTGTTTTATGCCATAATCGATTTATGCGGATTATGACAAATATTTTTTAATTAGGTAGAATCAAAAGTATATTTTAATTCGATTAATAAAAATTTTCCGTGCGAATTGAAATAGATATATGGAATACATTATTTAATATTTGATTTTTTAACATGTTTAAACTTTAACAATTGGAAAACCATTAACAATGAATTAAAATTAATGTAAAATTTTCGTCACGTAAGGACTAATAAATTCATACATGACGTTAATCATATTTTTTCTTTGATTTTGAATCGACTACTTGAGTAATAATTATCAAAGTACAAATATCGAATTTTAAATATTGAGATACATAAAATCAATAAAATTTATAACCATTAATGTTATGTTTTGCTAGTGATATATATTTATTTATCGTAAATCATCAAGATAATAGGCCTTTTACATTGTCAATTTCTATAGTACATAAACATAATATTTACCTACCAGTTATGAAATTTGGTAAAAATGTTTAAAATTTTTCAGTCCCAGTTTGACTGATTGTCTCAACCAACATATCGATTTCTATTTTTTTATAAAACTATGTCAAAAAATTTAACCAAAATATAGAAAATGAAACTCTTGTAAAATAGTTTATATATTCAAAATATAAATCATAAATACTATTTTTCGATTTATTCATTATAATATACAGTGTGGACCGTCGACCTCTAGCCCGCTGGCCTAATACGGCCTCATCCGTTTCAGTTTATTCCATCAGACTCATGATAGAACTAAAAACAAATGTTTCGAAAACGAACGTATACTATCTTGAATGACAATCGTTAAATTTCAAAAGTTTATAACACAGACGAGAAGCTACAAGATATAATCATTTTTAATCCGGCCCTCATGTGATTTAGTTAAAATGGCTCGAAGTTTGAGGGTAAAAAGATATTTATTGTCAAAAAGAGCAGATGTATTATCCATCACAACTTCTTACCCATAATACGTAACTGCATTATTAAATATAATTAAATCATTACACACGCTGTAATTGCTAATATCTAACTCCACAAAAGGCATAACATTTTAGGCGGTAAAGAAGAATCTCATTCTTCAAGCACTGGTTCGACCTTTACAATAATTATTTATCGGTCTGATTGAGGAATTATGAAATTTTTGATGAATACTTATGAAAAACATTATGTATAAACTAAACATTTGCTTACCGCTTAATATTTAATTTCTGTATGTAATTCGGCCAAGATTTTAAGGCAACACATATTAATTAGTCCTTGTCTGTTTAACCATGCCTACCCCTGATCTACATTGATCAAGGTACAATCATAGTAAACGATCATATTAAGGATTATATTATTTGAAAATTAATTATATTGATATACAGTAAACTATGTGTATTTTTCAGTCATAAATGGACAAGATTGAAAAACAACAAAGGAATATTTTATCTGTTTTTTCAAAAATGGTAGTATAATGCCATAAAAACTATTAAATTAACTAAATGAAATATGAAAATTAAATTTCAGTTAATTTTGATTATAATTAACGCTAGATAATGCCTTTGATGAGCACTATGTTCACTTTTATATTTTTTGAGTTTAAAATGAACTTTTAAATTTTTTAATCTGTTTACAATCACACTCCTAGGCACTACATCTAAAATTTTATATTTAGAAACCACATATTAAAGATCCTGGTCGATATCTATATCTAATGCTATGGCTAATATAAATTTTGGACTTCATCTTTGTAGCTGCGTCTATCATGTAGTATGACAACCATAATTATGACATTGTAGTTTTAAAATTTAAGGAAATATCTTTGTCGCTGAAATATAGATAAAGAGAAAATTACACAGGTTTTTATGTCTTATAAAAAGAGTGCTGAATACTACACTAAGTCTACGTAGAGGATATATTTATTTGGAAATACGTCATCACTTTTATCGATCAGATAATTCAATCGATATTTGATTGAACATAAATTTTAATAATAAATAAAAAAAATTGATTTATTTCTGACAAACAAAATCCGTTAAGATATTATTATGAATATAAATACTAAATAATTTTCTCTTTCTCTATTTTTCAGCCAAAATACTAATTGATTTAAATAATAACTAGAATTTATATTTCAAATACTTCGTATTTGTAGATTTTGATTTCATATTTTAAGTGGACAATAAAGGATTAATTCAAAAACAAATACTATATATAGAATTTACGAAATGAACGAAATCATCGAGTATATTTACTAGAAGTTATTAAAAACCTTCACACAATTTGTATCTGACTTAAAATTCTCTAAGAAATATCTGCTCAATAGACGTTCGTGTAAATAGCTGCCAAAATTATAATAGATCACTCGAAAATGGGTACAACCAGAAGAACTATACATAATATATAGTGTATATGAATCAACAACAGCAAAGTTGTTTGAAAAAATTGCCGATAACATCGTCTAGCAAACCATCTAATAATATTTAACAGTGAAATAGCTCTTAAAATATCAAACATATACAAAAAAACATCAAAATTATACAACCAAAAGAACATAATTTATCGATAACTAATGTTGTTTCTAGATAGGAAATCGACAATACAGTGCAGATAATCTATATAGTTTATAAAATGTTGACAGTTGATTTTTAAGTGAAAGTATATAAAACTGAACATATTCATTCGCAAAATCTATGCGAAATGATATTTTTCCGTGCAAAATAACTGAAATCTGACCTATCAAGTTATTTTGAAATAAATTAATGGTGTTTCCTCCATTTTATACCAATTTTTTTGTTAACATTATCCATTTTCTGTTAATTTAATGTTCTGTTCCCTATGGACTGATATTTTCACCCTGGTTACTCTACTGAGTTTTGCCATCCTAGAAATTTTTTCTAACATTTTTGGATATATATTGTGGTGCATATGTTTGAAAATCGGGTATGACAATTGAGTATTTTAGACACATAAAAATCAAATACAAAGATTACCAAATATTGTCATATAAAATTTTAAAACTGGGTCCTCATCAGTCTTCTCAAACAAGGTAAATAGGTATCTTAACGGATGATATTTATTTTAGACATAACACCTCTCGATATGGTTTTAAGCATTTCCTGGGTCATGCTGAAGGTTGGTAAAATTTCATCTCCTTTCTTATCCTTGATGAACGTCTTGAGATCGTTTGCCCAATATCAGAATTCTCAGTTCATCTGGACAGCTGGTAGCGTGTATGATTCTTTGAATTCAAATTCTGTAGGTGTAGACGAAAATCGCTACCATTATCTGGGGATTCACTGGGCGAAGTTTTTCAAAATGTTTCTATATTTCCATTGAAGAATTTTTATATTTCACCAGCGCATGTCGGTAACCCTAAATTTTATAAATTGTGGCAGGAATCCTTTTAGCGATTTAAAATCATTCCTTTATTCATATTTTACGTTACAAAGAGATGCCAATTTGATGAAATCATATAATTTGGGAATTTTGAAATCTCTAGTAGCTTTCCGACTTTCATTCTGACGAAATGTGACGATTTGACTCGGTATACCGTACCTATAATAAATTTACTTGGCATTTCCTCATTAGATTTGGTGTTATATAGTATTGAATGAAAAATTCTAGAAGTGCTTGATCAGGAGTGAGTATTGATCTTTGCAGAGCCCGCAAAAATGTTTGCACGAAACATTCAGCGAGGCCGTTGGTGACTGGATGATATACATCACCCGAAATCCATGTTATCGCTGTCTTATCGCACAAACATGTAAACTCATTTGAAGAAAACGAACTTCCGTTATCCGAAAGAATGGTTCATGGGTACCCAAAATGTGCAAAATCTTCCTGCAGTAGACGAATTGTTGATTTTGAATATAGATAGGATGTTTTAAGCACCAATGGATATCTAGAATATGAGTTGAAAATTATCAACCAATTAATACCAAAAAAGTTGACCGCATGGTTGATATGAATTCGAACTCAAGGATTCTTATCCGCCTATCAGGGATGATTTTCTAAATTCGGCAAGTCTTTCATATAAATATCACGCCTTATGGATTTACGACATAAAGATTCAATATGACCATCGATTTCATGCCAAAAGATGGCACATCTCGCAAGACTTGTCATCTTTTCAACGCATAAATGTCCAAGATAGAGTATTTTGATCACCTCTATTTGGAAAACTTCTCGAATAACAAGTCGATTGTCGTATAGGTGACAATTATTCTTAATCGACAGAGAATAAACATTGTTTTTGAAATTATATAATTCCTTTGTTACTTTTTCTTCCCATCCGTTCCTTAAAATTTGCATTACTGATGAGATTAGAGGGTCTTTCGCGGTAGCTTCAAAAATGTTTTGATGATTTTTATATTTATTTGTCGACTGAAAGAAGAAATTATACAGACAGTGTCATGGTCTTCTTTAACTTATTTTGATCAAAATTATACTCCGGCTTGTCAGCTAGGCGACTGAGAGCGTCTGCGTTACCATGCTTCATGGTCTTTCGGTACTCGATTTTTTAATCATAACGGCTAAGAATATTTTCCAATCTGACCAAACGATTCGCAGCCTTTGTAGGATAGTGCGATTCACTCAAAATAACGAAAGAAGTGGCTTGTGATCAGACACTATGATATATTCCTGCCCTTATAATAAACATTATGAAACATACCAAAAGCGTATGTGATGGCTAACGTATTTCGATGGATTTGAGCGTAATTTCTCTGAGATTGATTCAAAGTTTTGGAGGTATTAGCGATAGGTCTCTCTATCCATCCTAATATCTTTGAATCAGTACTGCTCATAGTCAAATACAGGAAGTATCGCGTGCGATTCCAATCTGATGAGCAGGGTAGTATTGAGCTAAAACAAAATCCGAAGCATAAATTTTCTTAATAGAATGATAAGACTTTTCATTGATGTAGTTCCACTCCAAATCTTTTCCTTTTGAAGTACGCTCATATACAGTTTAAGCAACCGTTTCTAGATTCTGTATGAATTCTTGATAGAACTGTGCCGATCATACAAATGATCTCAATGAACTTGATTTGTATGGTCGCCTTATCTTTAATATGGTATCTGCACCTGATTCTTTGCATATACCATCGAGTGTTAGTGTATGTCACAAATAATCGATATGTGCTTGAGCAAACGCGAATTGTTATAGGTTGCATTTCAATCCTATTGTCAGAAAGACATTGAATAGAGCTCTTATATTCGATATGTGGGAAGCGTCATCCTTTCCGTTAATCAGAATATCATATAAGAATGTAGCCACTCGCTGTAGGGTCACTGCCATTTAAACCATTATTTCTTGGATATAGCCAGGTGCTGACGTAATGCCTAACGACAAACTGGTTTTGAGAAATATATTCTTGTGCGTACTTATTGCGAGCCGTTTTTGAATCTCTGGAGATATTTTCATTTTATTATGAGCCTCAGATAGGTCAATTTTAGAGTAGTCGCGACATTTGCCGAGTTGTTTTAACAACCCGTAAGGTTAAAGAATTGTACATCTATAATCTACTCATGTTTCATTTACAAACATTGTAATCTGCCCATATTCTTACTTTTCCCGTTTTGCCTTTATTTACAGGACCGATTGGTATGCCGCTATCCCTTAATTGAACTTGAAACCACACACCTTTATTTATTCCCTCTTCTAACTGCTTTTCGACATTTTCCTTCAAGGCAAAGACTACAGGCCATGATATACAGAATAAGAGCTTGAAATTTTCTTGTAATATTATCTCGGTTTCAACATCTTTCACACAAGCGAGTTCAGGATCCGATAGGCCTTCAAATGCGTGCCACAGTTCCTTGAATTTCGTTTGCAAAGTATTATTTTTGATGCTGTGAAGTCGATAAATTATTTAATGTAATAAGGTATCCATTGATATTTGAAGTGTGTAGTAAGATCTAAGACTTCTCAGGTTAAGGTAATGCCGCTTGGTGACTACAAAATTTAATGAATGTCTTCCCGAAGTATTTTTATCGTTGCATTGTCGTATGTGCATACGAATGAATCCCATCGTTTCTATTTCATTGCCCGTTGTAGATTTATACTCAGTATTTATTAATTTCAATTGAGGCTTCGTTAATTTGACCCGATTACTATGCGATATGATGTTATGTAGCTATCCATTATAGATCTCGAATGCCAATTTTTTATTGTACGGAAATAAGAGAATCATGAATCTAGTCTTCAATATTGGATACAATATTTGTGACTCGGCTATTTTTGAAATTTCTAGAACTGAAGGAAAATCCACGTCTTTTACAAACCTTCTAGGTATCGTTCGAGATGAGAGAAATTGAATTTCTCCCTTCTTTACCTACATTTTGGGCAAAATGTCCTTGGCACCCACTAGTATATATTCCTATGCTGCTGTTTGTGTTTCTTTTGTGAAAAATCTTATTAAGGCTTTGTTATCTTTGATACCTCCTCGGTTCCGTCTGAAATCTGGGCTTTAGCATTTCGAGACGCATCTTCAACTTGACAGCGATTTCGACGATCTCCATGAAAATCAGTCATTCTGATGAGCGATGAAATATAGCCTATAGTTCGGCTTCATTGTTTACTCCGCAGATGAAACCGTTTTTAAGGCCTTCGTCTAGTTGAACCATATATGATTGAAAAGTCGCACGTTTACGATCTATGCTTTACTTTGCCTGCGAACTCTTGAATGGACTTCTGAGGGTTTTAATGATTCTCCGCGTAGAATCTGTGGCGCTCAAGCACCACGAAAATTTTTTAATTGAAGTTTGCGTCCATTATCGACATGACGTCTGACACTGTGAGGTCATCCACGTCCTATTGGACTTCGAATTGGGCTGCCGCGGTTTTTACGACTTGGTATACAGCATTTGATCAGATTTTCAGAAACTCAAAACTTTTCTTGCGTTCTGGGATTGAATTCGCCTCTGAGAATGTAATGAACCGTGATGAATACTCTTTCAAGAAATAAACCGACTGATCAAAATCTGGAAATTGATAGTTTGGCGGATCATTGACCGAAGAATTCAGTTGCCGTATTTGATCTTTTAATATATGCAGTATAAATTCAAACCAGTTTTCTTGAATTTTCAGCTGTTTTGACATGATTTATATAAGCTGCCAAAAGTCAGCCTCTACCCTCGTCACCATTATAAAATTTCCGTCCAAGGTTGTCTTCGCTAACAATGATATTAACTGTTTTAACATGTGATGTTTATTTTATACATAAAAAAAAACATAGTTCAAAACCCTTTATATCAAAAATAAAAGGTATGATTTAAAAAATAGGCTTCATTTACAAATAATATAGAATAAAATAGTTAATATCTGTATGAAATTTAATATTAAAAATCCAGATATAGTCAGAAGGCCTGGCGTATCAGGTCTATGTATTGAAAAAATTGAATATATATATATATGTGTGTATATTTGTATAAATGATGAATGAGATAAATAACTGTATAAAAAAAATCATATAAATGGTTTTAAATTATATGAAATATTAAAAAATGCGGTTATACCCGATTCTTCATCTTTGATTTATATACTCACAATGTAAACATAATTACTAAACTAGTTTTAAAAATAGTGGTTCAATTTTTTAGTGAGATTGTATTCAATCGTTTCCTTAAATATTTGTATGATATTTTTACAAATTCTAAGACGAGCGCATGTTTAGAAATGATATTATTTATATTTTAGATTGAAAATGTTCTTAATTTGTAAATGTTAGGCAAAATTTACATAGTATATTAGTAAATTATAAATGCCTGTCTATGCACACTTGGTATTTCATTTCAATTATAATCACAAATTAAAATATAAATCGGTATTCTTAAATATTTTGATTTTAGCATATTAATTCAAACAAGGACATATATCAGTATAATTCGCAGTGTTTCTTGGTCTTTATTAGTGAATTCAAACTCATTTCATGCAGAGGGTTAGATGGAATTAGAATACTGTACTGCCTACCAGTTAAGCGCATTAGAATAAATTTCATTTTTTGTATTGTGATTACTGTTCATCATTAAAAAGCAAGTATATTTTATTTTGTTGATTTTATTTAACCAATGTATATTGTGAATATTAAATTTGTTTTAAGTATAGGATTTTTCGATCGATATAATCATTTTTGCAAACGATTTAATAATATTTTCAACAGATTTAATAAAAGTTGACATAAATAAAAAAATAATTTAACGAGAGGAATTATTAAAATTGTGTTATCTAAATTCATTTTTTCGGTACATCTCAGAATCTCAAATACCCCAATAGTGCAAAAGTGTAGAAATCATATTTGCGCTAAAATCAAAAGTTGTTTGCTAAACAATGATATCATTGTTTAGAAGTGAGTCAAAAAATGAGGAGAGTATCTCTTTGATTTTGTTCTTGTAATTTATTATAAATTTGCAAAATTTCAAAAATCCTTTCTTTGAATAAACTATCTAGGAATGTGGTTTACGTATGGAGCATGTTTGTAATTATTTACGATCGAACAAAAATCAAATTGAAATCTACAACTCCCTTGTACGATTTGCGTCAATACATTTATTTCATTTATTTTCACAAACTGATTCGTATATTATAACAAACTGTTTTCACCTTGCTTACTCTTAAAAATTCCCGAATGACCAGTAAATTGAAAAGGTTGACGAATATAAATAAAATATTCGGTGCGTAAAATTAGTTTTTGGTAATTTTAGGCAACTGTTATTAAATCAATAGCAATGATTATTAAACAGATTGAAATGAATATTTAATAGGTAACAGGGATTATAAAATAGATTGTAAATATTATAAAATCAGTTTCGCAGAATATCAACTAGGTTGCAAAGATTATTAAATGGGTTGCTAAGGCGATTAAATATATTGCGAAGATTATTAAATAGGTTGCAAAGACTATTAGATAAATTGCAAAGACTATTAAATAGGTTGCAAATACTATTAAATATGCTTGAAAGACTATTAAATAGGTGGGAAAGACTTTTAAATTGGATGCAAAGATTATTAAATAGATTGAAATGAATATTAAAACGGCTGGAATGATTATAAAATACATGTAAAAATTTATTAAATAGGCTGCAAACACTATTAAATAGGCTGCACAGATTATTAAATAGCCAATAAAGATTATTAAATAGATTGCAAAAACTATTAAATATGTGGCAAAGGCTATTAAATAGGTAGCAATGATTATTCATATCATGTAATGCAGATTTAACCAACTTTTTATGACCGTTTAAATCAGTTCATTATGCTAGGTTTTTATTCAAAGAATCTAACTATATAAAACAAATACAAATGACATAACAATTTATATATTTATTAGATATTCAATGGTTTGGGTTTCAGTCGATAGTTTATGGAGATATGTATTTTGTAGCTACAGTATCATTATTAAAATACATTCATATATCTTCTGTCATATAAAAATAATATTTTACTATTTTAAGATCTTCAATAACAGCCGGGATGGTTATTTCTAGCTTAATATCTCTAAGCCTACCATTTCTATATTAACTCTTTGGACAATCCTCCCCATCGCTTTCTATTCCACTTGATTCAGGAAATTCAAAATTGTAATAATAAATGATAATTTCATAACCAAAAAATTTATTTATATTGTGAAAATATTCATCAGTAGAATATAAGATACATGTTCTACTTAATCTATTATATTTTCGATATATGTAAAAATCCTTCTGTGCAAAACAATTTTTTATCCTATATAAAGCACAATAGCTCAAAGAATCGTCGAATGTATGTGCGCTTAAAAAATAGTTAAGTAAAATTTTTATCTTCGTTAAAACCATTGAAAACTTAATATATATTTTGTAATCATTTGTTTTTATGTTTTGAACAATACCCGCATCCATCCGAGAATAAATGTTATGATTTTTGTTTAATATAATATTTTCATATTAAATCAAGTTTCCGTTAGACTAGAACGTTGAATTCAATTTTACAAAAGAAACTAAAATTATTGTATTGATTTACCAAAATGCTTGCTTCATTCAAATATTTCCGTTAAGAAATGATCCATTTCCATTTATTGAATATTATTCGCATTGTTCTGAACTCTACTCTGATTTATTGGTTTTCAACCACAAGGTATAAGATACTTACCTATGATATCAGTGTGTTTCATTCATCATCGTATACTGAAGCAGAATAGAAATTTTCAATATTTTTGAAACATTGTATCTATACAGAATCCACCGTTTTATTTTAGTTTTTTGTATGATGTCGTTTATTTAAAAAAGAACCGTTTCATCTGATTTGAAAATCTCTTTCGTTATAGTTTTCAATTATTTTTTGGCCATTTAAATTTTACTCAACTTCTAGAACTCGCATATATACCCCTGATACTTCTCCAATAATAACTTGTAATTATATCCCATGTTCCCTTGTTTTTAATCTAGAAATCCAGATTCATGTGTGTGTGTGTGTGTGTGTGAGGAACTCGATACAGTAATCCATATAACCATGCGTAATATAGCTAGATTTAACCTATCTGAAAATATGGCGTGGTCTGTAGGTATTCTACAAAGAATTCCAAACATCGATGGAAAATCTGATATTTATCACTAGTATGCCGGGGTTTGACAAAGCACGTGGAGTCAGGGAAGTCAAGCCAGTTGACCAACTCGTATTATATTTCTCCCAAGAGATCTATAGTGAATGTGCGACTTGGGTTATATTGGAATCACCAAGCGACTTTTGAGTTTATGATGGACCAATTCACAAATTGACGATACCCCTCACAGCCAGCCATGAGATCATGACATGGAATAACAGGCCCGAACAACCCTTGAGTGACTACAAAAAGGATCTCTGTAAACTGGCTTTAGAGGCTGGTATTTAACCCTCATCGTTACTCCTAATAACAATCTTTGTCGAAGGACTGTGCGACGGCGACACAAAACTCTGTCCTTAAATCAGACCCTTAAGACCTAGCTGAGGCATTCAAGATCAGAGAGGATTATGAGAGAATATAAACTTGAGTAAAATCTGGTTTCAGGGTGCATACGGTCCTTCATTTTTGTCGAAAGGATGACCCATCAATGAAACCAAAATATCAAGTCATTAGAACACGAAATCGAAAAACTTAAGATCACACGCGCTAGAAAGCATAGGTTTTACAGATACAAACCTCTTGGACACTATTCCAAAGATTGAAGCGAACGTAATTCATATAGGCAGAAACGGCGAATACATATTAATATTAACTTGAGGTGAGGGTCGTATGATTGACAATTCATGGTTGCTGGAAGGACGTATGGAGAATATCTAGATCTCCTGGTGGATAGCAGACGGCACTTTCCATCATCTGCGACGATTTTGTCGATCGTATGTTAATCATTACAAATCCTTTCAAGTTAGACCTAGAAACGGTCAACAGTTCAGCGATTCAGTTTTAGGTCTCTCAGAGATCGAAATTAGAATTATTGGCTCGAATGTTAATTCACATTTCTTTCTTTCAAACCACCTCAAATTTCATTGTCTTCTCGGCAGTGATTTATACACCGAATATAATTATCTATCACTAATTTTTAAAATAAATTTTTAGAGATTATAGTCAACCGAGTACCACTGAGAATATAGAAGTTCCAGATAATCGAGAAAATAATCAGCCCAATTAACTTTTTAAGTATGCTACATTCTAAATCGGATTTGTTGGAAACAGTTCATGACCTACTCATTAAGTTAATTTCCTCAAGTTAAAATATTTTTGCATCAAATGATTGTGGCGTTGGATGTGTTTAATCGAATCAAGTACTCAATATAAACTGTCTCAAAAACTCCAATTTAACAAAATGGTCCCATAATTCTAGTTCATCGAATTGACGAGTTCAGAAATTTATTTGCTTAACTACTGAAAGTAACCATATCGAAAAAGCGATCTTTCCATGGTCTTCTCCTGTTGTTCTAATAAGGAAAAATACTGATAATTTACCGCTGTGTATATAATATCGTGCGCTCACTAAAATCACAATTAAAGATATCTACCAGTTGCCACGTATTGATGAAACATATGAGAAACTACAAGGAGCTACTTTGTACAGCGTATTAGACATAGAGTATGGTTATTGGCAAATTCGAAATAGATAGCAATTCATGTAAAAACAGCCTTTTTCAGTTCTTCGTAATGTCCTTTGGTTTGTGCAATTCACCAGCCACGTTCTAACGAATACAGAATGATACTTTTAACGGCTTTAATTCTGTATTCGTGTATCTAGATGACATCGTTTTATTCAATATTTTCAAGAAAGAATATCTTAAATTACTTCAAAATCTTCATGAAATTAAAAGAGAAATGTATCAAACCTATCCTCGGAAAATGAAAACTATTTCGAAGAGAAAAAAATATTTAGGTTTCATTTAGTTAAATCTGGAGTAAAATCAGATCCAGAAAAAAATCATGTAGTTAAAAATCGACCTGCTCCAGTTTCACTAATACATTTGAAGCAATTTTATGAATTTTGTACATAATTTAGGCCTTATATTAAAAACTATGCAGAACGCGAAGCAAAACTTAGATCTGGTTATGGCAGCAAGGTGAAATGCGAATGGACTGATAACCTAAACAAACATTATGTTTTCTCAAATCCAGGCTTATTGATAAACCTCTGTTAGTGCTCTCAGACTTCTCAAAACATTTCATAGTTGATACTTATGCAGATCATACCTCATTCGGCGCTGTACTATCCAAAATTGATAATCCGGGTTGTGAAGAGGGGATCTGCTTTGCGAGTAGATACCTTAACAAACCAGAGAAAAACTATGAAATTACACACATGAAAATATTCGCCGTTGTATAGGCTCTTATAGAAATTCAAGGCGTATTCGAAAGGAGCCCTTTTTTATCCAAACGGATAACAAGCCATTTGTAGGGGCTCTCAAGCTAAAAGACATCATCAGAAAAAATATCTAGATGGCTTCAATTTCTGAATCAGTTCAACTTTATACTTGAATACCAGGCTTGAGGTAACACCACAAACGGTGACTCTCTTTCTAGAATAACTACATATACTACAGTTGTAGCATCTCTCCTCATAGACTATAACCAGGATTGTATTAAAGAAGTGCAGGGCAGAGATAAGGATATTCAATAATTAAATGACTACGATAATGATGCCTTCAAAATTTGGATATAGGATAACAATGATTCATATTTTGAAGTATATATGTTACAGCGCAAAAAAATCGTGTGGAAAATTGGTATCATATCGACCTTTTCAGGATATTCAGTTAATAAATATCGATTAATTATTCTAAAAGATTTGAATTTCTATATCTTAAAAGCCCATCACGAATACCTTTGACATCTAGGAGCAGTTCGCACATCAAAATGAATCAGAAAGAATTAGTATCGGTCCAAAATGACTGAATACGTAGAGGAACTACATTAGCTATTAACATGCTTGTTAAATTTTTAACTTATCCACCCACATTATTTGCGAATCTTTTAAACCAAGATCGTCAAATTTAGTTTAAGAACACTTCGCCATGGACATTGTCGGACCACTTCTACTTTGCACATTAGGCAATAAATACCTTCTTGTCATAAGTGACTATTTTTCTAAGAGGGTTCAGGTTGTAGTGCTTAAGTCTAAACACTCATTAACAGTGGCGAAAGCATTATATAGATAATTTTATGAACTTTGTAGGTATCAATCTTGAATTACATACCGATAAAGGCAAGAATTTTCATTCAGCAGTGATAAAAGACTAATTAAAAATATTTATTATAACTAAAACAAGAAATACAGTCTATCTCACCAATCGGACAGTTTAGTTGAGAGATTCAAAAAAACATTTCTAGACATGCTAGCTAAGGCATCAATAAACGAAACGGCAGAATGGGACACAAAAATGAGCTAACTATGTTCTGCTTACAAAACCGCAGTGCACAGCTCAACGGGATTCTCTCCCTTTGAGTAAATGTTGAAAAAGTAAACCACACCTGCATATTGATTAATCTCTTGGTCTTCCTCACGACCTTTTTATATAATGGTCGCAGTCGAAAATGTTCAGTCACCTAAAACTTGCAAATAATGTTAAAAAGCAGAACAGGAGTATCAAAAAATTAAACTGTAACAAGAAGCTTAATCTTGACAAACTTTCCACATAAGATCTAGTATTAGTTCCTTTTCCTCAGGCTCATTATTTTACAGAAACTAAATACTTGAATGTCAATGGAAAAATCCATTTAAAATTGTTAAAATTAATCCCTCGCTGGTGCTAATCGACGTTAATGGTAGGCCTACATGGATCCACTTGAATCGGTGTAAACGAAACTCTGAATGCAATTACAAGGCCACTACGACTGAACTAAGGAATGAAAATCCAATATACAAAGGAAACACAAGGTCAGTGATACCACCACTGAGCCAATATATGGAATCGAATTTCAAAGCCAATTGTATTATATTGTCCCAACGAAGACGAATCAGTGACAGCCGACATACGATTCTGAGACCACTACACTGTAGTCAGATCGCAAATGCATAGACCAAAGCCCAAACCACCGTCTCTATTTCTTGGATATATCCCACAACAGAACTCTGAAGGGAGAGGAACTCGAAATATTAATCCTGATAACAATGCGTAATATAGCTGATTTAACCTTTCTGACACATGCATTCAATGTTTTCAATTTTTAAACTGTTCGCGAGTTAATGTGCATTTTAAATTATGATATTGCAATTTATTGCATTAAGACTTCTTCGATTTTTAAACAATTAGAAAGATTTTCTATCAATTGATTTATAATATAGTCTTATATTCATTGCTATGTTTCAATTAATCAAATTTAGTAATGAAACATGTTTTTATTAAAATTTCTAAAATTTTGATTTTCTGATGTTAAAGCTTTCAGTAATTCATTTATTGTATTGACATGACAGTCAAATTTACTATTACATATATTTTTCTTAGATATTCAGGATATTGTACAATTATGCCATCTGTTACTTAATAACTATAGTATGATTTTTTATTTGTCGGTACGCTAAATTTGGTGCAATAATTTCCAAATAAAAAATTTAATTAATTTGATTTATTCAAATACTCATTTTCAAATATATTCAGTTAAAATATTTAGCAAAAATTACGATGTATAGGCCTTAAATCACTAAATTGCCATGGTTAATGTAAAGATCCTCGAGAATTAACTTCGTTATTTCTGAACTTCGGTTAAAGCGAGCTTTCTTAACAATGCATATTACTTTCTAAAAGATGTTACACAAAAATTACGTTACATGTGAGGTGGTGACGTCCGCTTTTTACTGTAGATTACAAGAATTATTAAATAGATAAAAAATCCATCATTATTGGATAATCTAGAATATTTGGGTATCATTAAAGAACTTGTGTTTCTACGTATTAAAAAATTTAATTTATATCGAAATTTAGTGTTTGTTGTTCTCAATATGTTCACCTAATAAAAAATGCAAATATGATATTAAATGGTCGTGTTTGTATACTCCTTTACTAGGTATAAAAAACTGGTTTAACAATAGGATGCTAGAAGACGATATAAGTATTTATCTATTAAAATATTGTGTGCTGGATAGCATATACATATTTATTCTTTATCCTTAAAATGATTGAGAATCGATTTTCAGTCAGATTCGAAATAATCTTAGTTAGACTCTAGTTATCCCAAATTAGTTCGCTGTGCGAAACTTGCAGGGTAATAAAGGATTTAGATATGTTCACTGAAATTTATTTCTGATCTGTAAATTTTTTTTGAATATGTATATCATATTGGAATTTCGCTAGAAGATTTCTTCTACGAAAAATGTTCCTAAAATCTGATCAAACATCAAAAGTATTATATTTCCTATACCGTTGTTATTTTTAACTTCTTTTATAAACGTTAACCTAACTATTAGATCAGTTTCGTCTGTAATAGGTTGGAATGGAGTAAATCAATAAGATCTGATGATGTAAGTCACTAATCATTAGGCTCATTCCTAGAATACTCTCAAACACCTAGTTCGAAATTTTTCTCAGTCTTTTGTATGTGGATCCACAATCAAATCGGAATAGCGTAATTTCTTTCGATATCGCCAACGACATCCGCAAAAAATATTAGATCATTTATAAGTTGATTGTTTAGGATAATTTAGAGAATTGTTAATAGGATGTTATCAACAATAAATCTAACGTTAGATGACTAGGAACTAATAATTCCCATCCATCAATCAATGATTGTGCCAACTAGGCTTAAGAAAGGTAAGGAATTTAACTACAGAACTTTAGGCCATGATTTACCTATAATTTAACGTTTTAGGCGGTTGTATATATGAGTCCACGTCAAAATATAATGATTTTCATTGATACTCAGATTATATTGAAATCTGCATTCCGAATAGAAAAGCAGATACTCTCAAAGAATTAATAATGAGATTTATATTATGAATATTTTTAGAATATATTTTAAGAGGATCTATAATTCAAAGATAGATTTCCATATACAAATATTTGCAATGGTTAATAATTAATGTTCCGAAACACTGGCAATCAATCATCGATATTTCCATGAAACTGTAAACCACAGTTTGTTTTTTAGATTATGGTTTTAAAATAACACAATATGACCCGTAACCTGGTTCCTATACATATAACGTTGATGATAACTTAGCCTCCGTTAAAAAATCACTCATAAGAGGTGGGCAAGAAAAGGCGTAATGTAACTGTAGACTTAATCGGTAAAAAATATATAAATAATTATAAGATGATAAAATGTGGAGAGGAAAGATAGCTAAAACACTAGAAGATGCTTTCCAGAATATGCTTTCCCATCTTACCTAGTTAGAGACTGAAGATTTGTAATACAATTAGCATTTATAAGATGGGGATTCGCACGTTCAAATATGCTATTATAATAGAAATAAACAAACTACTTTAAAGTATATGGCACATAACTATTAATAAATTTTATCAAAATAATCAGAAATATCAAATATGGATATGAGACTACAAATACAATGTCAATAAAAAGAATTTAAATTAATATCAAAATTAAACGATTCTTAGATTTCGGAACTTGACAACTCGTTTTTGTAATAATTTTGGAAAATTAAACATTTTAAGGTATTTTAAATACAAAAAATTCCACTATGAGCTGCCTGGCGCACCCATAAAACCTACGCCTAGAGAAGTCTACCACCAAATCTAAATTATTAGAACATCCTTATGTGTATAATTTTGGATTCAATTTTGAATTATATAACCAGTTGTAACGAGATATAATCATAGCGCTTAATACTCATGCCTATGGCTAATCTACACACGTTACATTTCTTCCCCTCCCGAAATTTGGCAATACTGATTCGATATATTGTATGTTTGCAGCTGGGATCTTAGGCAGTGTTTTGTCGTTGGTTTCCAGGCATATTTTTGTTGCCAGCTTCAATCCGTTTGAAGGAATTGACTGCCTTTGTCCAGAAACATTTTCGACAAGATAGTTTTCTGGCAATATTCTTTGAATGACCTTTGCAGGACCTTTGTATGGAGGATCACACGGTTTTTGCGTCCGATCTGTCAACCATACTTCATTTCCTGGACGAAATTTTTGGGATTCTGAATTAATATCGTAGTCGTATTTATCTTTATTTAAAGTCTTATCAATGTTAGTTTTTGCCCTTTCTTCTATTGTTTAAATTCATTTCTGTAATTGTCTTCTATCGACGTGCATATATTTCAAACAACGGTAGGCTAAAACTTATTGGTGTTTGCATTCTACCATACACAATTTGAAAGGTGAAAATTTTGTCGATTCATTCGTGCTCGTTCGAATGCTCATGAACGTGAGATCAAAATATTTATCCTACTCGTCTTTTCGATCCTGAAGCTGCACTATCATCATCATCTTCAATGTACGAATATATCAATCGGCATGTCCGTTACCCTCTTGATGGTATGGCGTACTATATTACTATTTAATCTTCAGGAGCTGGCATATTTTTTGAAAAAAAAGTGATTCAAATTGTCGCATTTGGTCAGAATGGATTGATGCTGGCACTCCACAACGACAAACTATGTTTTTCACAAAATATTTTGCAGCCTCTAGTGCCATTTGAACGCTCAAGGAAACGCCTCAACCCACTTTGTACATCGATCAAAGAATATTATCACGTGTGTATTTCCCTTGGAAGTCACTTGTAACGGGCACATAAATTTGACATGTTATCAGTGAAATGATTGTGGGGCCATATAGGTTGGACTTGGGAAATATGGAGTATTTGGGAGTGCATTGTTTTTTTTTTTTTGGCAAGTCTTAAAATCTGAAACAACCCTGTCGATTAAGTCTATCATATTCGGTCGAAAGTAATAGTTCTGTAACGACTCAGTTGTCTATCTCACTCCGCTGTGGGCCAAGTCTTCTGTATGAACTTTTATGACTAGATCATTGCATATTTTCTGAGGAATGACTAAGCTTTTAGATTCATTATTTACGTATAGAGTGAGCCCTCTATCATTACTAATTTTTTCAATATATTTTTTGTTAAATTCGGATTAGAAGTCCTCGTTCCTATCAATATTAACATACATAATATTCATAATTGTGCGAATTCCTTAGTCTGATATTTGTTCGTTTTTAGCATCAAGTTCACATTCTAACTTTTAACCTGAGACAATTATTGAAATGAATCTGCTACGACGTTCTGCTTACCTTGCACATATTGAAAAGAGAAATTGAACTCGGATATTATGTAGATCCACCTGGCCCTTCAAATAATAACGACTCAAAATTTCGATTGGTACTTGAGAGCGATATTGTCAAAATGGATCACAAAATGTCTGCTACGAAGATATTAACGCAATGTTTTTGTGGGCCAAACTAAAGCTATCATTTCACTATTTGTGGTATAATAGTTCATTCTGTAGGTTTGAGCATATCACTAACGAAAACAATGACACGCTAAGTTATTGATCATCTATGACAGTCTAAGTCCCAACGAATGTCTCGATACATCAGTGTACAAGTGTAATGGTTGGCTATCCACTGGGAATTTCAGTGATGGTAGAGAGTGAAGGGCTTTCTTCAGGTTTCGAAAAGCTATCTCGGATTCATCGTTCCATTTAAAAGGCACATTAACTTTTAATAGCTGGTACAACGGGAACGCAAGTTCGGCAAATTTATCGATAAATTTTTGATAGTAGTTGCATAAGCCTA
>JWZT01001163.1:204521-219686 GCA_000827895.1 Thelohanellus kitauei | reverse complement strand
TAAACCATTTGTAAATGGTAAAATGTCAGCTCAGTTCTCTCAATTTCCTAACGTAGATATAGCGATTTAAATTGATAACCGATGTTTAAAAATAATAAATATGAAATGATGAACTTCATAGTATATGTGGAATCTTACATGTTTTGGGTCAGAATTATCGTTTGTCAATCATATTTTGGTATGACTGTTTTTTGTGGCGGTTTGTACTCTAATTTGGCAAACGAACATATAAATTTGACGGTGAACAACCCCAATAGACAGCTGCATTAAATTGGTCTGGAAAAACGCTTATTTGGACCAAAAAAAACTATATCATATTTATAATTTTCTTTTAAAATTTATGTGATAATATTGATTAATAGAATCAAAATATTTGACCAATAAAATTATCATATATGGTGAATAATATTACATAAATAATTGTATTTAAATATTACTGATAGATTTAATCACTCGAAACCGCATCCGAGACATCTATGGAGCTAATAGACCAGAAATAATATTGTAGATATCTTTTGAAACTATCTGTTATGTTTTTGCCCTACACTGTTTTGATTTTAATTAAAAGTGTTCGATTGGCCTGTTTTGGGATAGAATGTTTGTGATTCAAATGGAAACTTGTATTATCCATCTAAATATCATCGGTTTTTTTGTTTGATTCAGTACTAAAATGTTTATCATTTTACATTCAAAGAGACATCAAATTATTGTAATTTATAAAAACACGATATATATTTATGTCGATAACATTTCAATTCACAATTTAAGTTTCCTTCTGAAATTTGATCTTAATATTACATAATCGACATTCTGTATGTTTTTCATGATTTTATCTGACATAGAAAATTAAAACGAGTATTTAGAGATTTTAGTTTCCATACTTTATGGTGTACAAGCCGCTGCTTTTTCCCAAATTTTGAGAATATGTCCACCGTTCGGCATACACGAAGGTGCCGCTAAAATATGTAAAAGATGCAATTTTCTTATGAATTGGAGAGTTCTTCTTATATGGCTGCACTCTATACACGGTTATATACTGTTCTATTTTATTGAATTCAAATTAATGTTCCATTTAATTATCATTGTTTGATTGATGGAATAGCCAATGAAAAAATAATTTACATTCTTTGAATTCTAATTGATTTTGGAAAACAAAAAATGTCAACATTTCTCTAACGATATGGCATCTAATATATTATAAAAATTTCCATGCAATACACCGATCTATGAAATAAATTTACAGGTTATTGCAATTCTATATTCCCGTCTTTGAAATTCTATATTACTCTCCTTGCAATTATATATTCCAATCGTTACAATTCTATATTCCTATCCTTGCAATTCTATATTCCCCCCTTGCAATTCCATATTCCCCTCCTTGCAATTCTAAATTCCCCTCCTTGCATTTCTATATTAACCTCCTTGCAATTTTAAATTCCCCTCCTTGCAATTCTATATTCCCGTCTGTACAATTCTATATTCCACTCCTTGCAATTGTATATTCCAAACATTTAAATTCTATATCGACACTACCGGGTTCTGCAACCAATAGAGGCATTTTTTTAAATAAATTTATGAACATAAAAAAGGACTGTATAGGCGAAAATGAAAATGTTTAATGTTCAGCATGCATGTAAAACGTAAAAAATAGTTGCCATTACCTGGTTTTTCATCGAAAGAAGCGGGTTGTACTGATGAATAATGCGACATATAACAAGGAATATAACAGAAAATCAAAAGAAGTAACAAAAAACGTTAAATTAATATATGTAGTTTTATTTTCAGAGAGGCATTACTTTATTCTCCTAAAATGTCTTGTTCGTTAAAGCACATATTCGAAAAAAAAGTTTACTATTTTTCATGTTGTACATGCATGCTGAACATCAAACTTTTTCGTTTTCGTCGATACAGTCTTTTTTTATGTTCACAAATTTATTAAAAAAATGCCGCTATTGGTAGCAGAACTCGGTAGTGTCGATATAGAAGTTCCATGGTTGGAATATAGAATTGTAAGGAGGGGAATATAGAATTGCACAACCCTATAACTATGTACATTTCGTTAGCATGTATGCTTTGATAACTCAATAACCGGATATAAATGACGAAAATGTAAATATTTTATTCTAAGTATGACAACGAGAAAATTTCGGCTGTCTAGAGAGAGATATATATGATTTCTATTTTCATATATTTTTATTACTTACTGTCTATCTGTCCAAATAGTNATTCCCCAAACCCTCATTAAATTTGGAATCTTTAATGCTTTATGATTATTGAATTTATTATGAACCCATGAGATCACGAAATATTTATTCGTATCTATACAAAAGGCATTAAAGTTCAACAAACATATGTAGGTATGGGAAATTATCATATTGTGCCTCGATGATAGAAAAATACAAAAAGAATTATAAGAATCGGTTGTCAGTTCAAGTTAAAAAAATTGAAGTAGATATAGCCTGAATCAATTTGTAGATCGTTCGAATATATAATTTGGTTTGTAAAAATTACCATAAATGAAACTATATATAAATATCTCTTTATTTAGATTATCACCGAGAGTCAATTCTCTAATTCTTTTTGTTGAATTTCGGTAAGTTTCGTAATTCGCTGACACGGTCATATCTTTGATAAATCATGTTAAATCATTTTTATGAATTTAATAGATAGAAATTGATCATTCTTACAATTTTCTCTAAATCTTTTGTTCATTCTAATGAGAATACAAACACATGTTAAGCTTGTACATTCATATAATTTCGAGAAATAGTCTTTTACGTCTAAATTGAATATCATCATCAGGCTCTGTCGTGAGAAAAATCGCAATGATTATATTCAATTCATTAATAAACTTGCCAACGATGAAACTATATTGGTATGCGACGTTTGTGTTAGGTAGGTTTTGGCTAAGTTTTTTGTCGAAAAGCCTTTTTTATCGCAGTTGACTTCATTTTAGTATTGTTAAGTGTGGATAATAAAAGTATAATATTATTTTTATGGTATGATATGGTTCTGAAGCGACGGATCGATTAAATTTTCTTTAAATCATACTCAAGTTTTAAAGGAACAATATTTTGAAGAGCTGGATGACACATTGTTGTTTTAGAATTTTTAGATAAACAACACTACCAAACATTAATATCGATCTATACATATAAGTGAAGTTGTATAAGTGCTTTTTTGCACAAATATTCTGGCTAAAATCTTAAAATAATGCTAAATATACATAATATCATTGTATTATATAAATTTGAAAAACAGGAATGGATATATATTTATCAATATTGTATTGCCGCTTTGTTTTTACTTTATATTAAGCTTTTTATGATATCATAGTTGATATAACCATGACAAGATTTCAGAAAAAATTTTAAGCTAAATAAAACGACAGTATCAAATAAAGTTTTCAGTTTCTAGTCCTAGTTCCAAATTTTCAATTGAATATAATCTGTATTGATGTTGATTTAACTTCAATAATTCAAGGTAAAGTATTCGTATATGATGACAAATCATGCTCATGTTAAATTTCAATAGATTGGCTATTTATACATATATATGGTACAACATTCACAAGTCTGTATCTTATATAAAGTATCATCTTTGTGTTTTAATGCATCTTGTTGTTCTAAAATGATATTTCTTACAACTTAAGCTCTGTCTGCTGTTGGACTATATGTACCAAATTTTTGGTACATACTCATAACTCTTATACTCTGAGCATTAAATGCGATTGTACCCAGAGTTAAATCATCGACTAATCGATGCTCAAAAGCTGTCACGTAGTATATCAATTATTGCTGTTCCGTTAAATAGGATATGTAATATCCTACACTTCTCCATAATCAATAAGTCAACGATAGATATCCCCACAGACATTCCTAAATGTAACATAAAAGGCGAGTCCAGCCATAGTCGAACCATAAACCGATCGATTTTTACCCAGCAGTCACTCTCCTAACACCTCAGCACGTTTTCGTAAACTTAGATATCCGCGTAGTCCATAAAATATATCAAAATTTGTATTTCTGAAGTGATTAATAATCCAAAAATATACATATAAAATAAGTTAAAATCAAAAAATTAGTGGATTAAGACAACACATATATTTCTGCTGTAATATTTGTGTTAAATTTCATCACATATCTAATTTTGGCAGGACGCGTGTTTCACTAAATTTGTTTACTTATTTCTCTCAGAAAAAGCTGGTTGTATTGGTATTTTTGAATCGAGGCCTTAATTATTTTTTCATCGACAACAACATACTGAATGCCGTCAAATAAAACAATTGAAAATGATAAATCATCATTTTATATAATCATTTTTTTACATCTGGAGCCTCACATTTTATGTTTATAGCATCAACTCAATACTTTATAAATTTATTTGACTTTTTGTACACCAGATTAGAATTTCTATCTTGAGTGTCATGAAACGAATGTTTTTTAACTTTTCATTGCTTTTCGAACAGTCTAAGCGTATATGTAAATTTAGATTTACAATTTGTTCGAATTTTCCTTCATTAAATTCAGATAATTGAATTAAAATATATACCTTGTCTTAATAAATGTGGAAAGCTCATTTGTACCATAAAAAACATTTCAAGTGTGTCAATATATGTAGATTTATTTTAACGTATCACGGTTTTAGAAACTAATGGAATTTTCGCAACATGAATTAAACGCATCAATCGAAAAAACAGAAAAAACTTCAAAAACTACTCAAAGCTATAAATCTCATTGACAAAAACTACTGCTTTTTAACTCTCTTTATCAAAGTTTCAGGCTTTGTATCCATTTTACTTAGCAAATAAATATCTTTTAAATCTGAAAATCCAAAATCCTTTCTTGCTTACCTCAATGTATAAACTTCAATTTTCATATGAAATGGACTTTATATAAATTTAATCACAAAAATAAAACGTAAATATAATTAAATTTTCGGATTGTGTCTGAATCCATCGTTTAAGCAGATTTTAAAAAAATAAATAACAGTTTAATATACCGCGGTAATATCCTTGATCTTGATATTTTGCGTATCATTGTGCAATAACATAGACTAGATAATATCTGTGCTATTTGTCCAGGGATAGGAAAAGGCTATGATTATCTAGAATCAGGCATTATAAATACTTTCTGTATTAACTGGTTAAATAACAATTATCAGAATAGATTGATATATTTATTTAACTGGAACAGAATTATGTGATGTTTTTGCAGACTGAAGGATATTTTGGTGGCTTATATTTCTATTCTACTCATGACAAACAAAAATTTGCATTTATCATTGACAATATTTACTAGTTGAAGGAATACTCGTCACTGAGCTTAGAAATAATGTACTTGACTACATTATTTAAATACAACAGATAAATTCACGAATTAAGCATGTTTTTTTTTTAATTTTTAAAGTGTCTGATGCTGCACTTCTCGTGATATATCCCATTTCGTAAAAGAGTATTACGCAGCAGCTCTTGGTTTATATAGTCAGCCTCATCGCCAATAATCGTAGAGAATACGAATTTTACTGTTCTCATTTTAATCGTTTCAACTACAATTTGCATTTTTTCACGATTCTAACATCATAGATATATTATAGCTTTTTCAAAATTGTTTTACTGTTTTGTACCTTAATGTCATCCATATTTTTAATTGTATTTTTTGAGTTTTTGAGCTTCTGTTACTATCTCTGGATTTATATTTGACAAATAGATGTTCAGATTGTCAACATATACAATTTATATTTCAAACACGTCTCTTAATTATGAGTAATACAGACAATGTAGAAAGTGGATGGAAGCTTTAGGTTACCTGTGCAATGATGCCGTTTGTATAATATTGATAAATCTCCTTATTTATCTTTCTGATTTAAGCATTACCTTTTTGGTTGATAAAATCAAGATGTCAGCTTTTTCGAAATGGACGAGTAGGATGGGTATATCATATATTCATTATTGTCAATCTGTGGGTAATATATTAATATAATCATCTTTTGCATTCTGAATAATCAAAAATAATAAATGTACTTGAATCATAAAAGCGACATATGTTTCTACGAGTAAAAATTTAGTCTTAATAGCCCAAAAGATTTATGGATAATTTTAAAAATGGCAGCAAGTAAAATTAAAAAAAAGAAGATTTTCACTTATTGATAATTTATTTTACTTATTATTATAAGCTTCTTCCCAGGGAACGAATGCCGATTTGCTATCCTAGCCCTAGTGGTCTGAAGATAGGGGTGAGTGTTTAGCAGGTGTGAGTCCTGCACTGCCCGAACTGCTTGCAGAAGGGTGCCTCTCAGAAGTACGACCCTACCGTACGTAGACACCGTCGCACTCGCGGTCGACGTTAAGTCCATGCAGAAATGTACCGGCGCAGGTTTAAACAACTCTAGCTGAGAGCAAATAAATATATTATTAGCTAAATTGCAGAATCTTATTAAATAAGCATTATTCTATTTTTTTTTGGTCAACGTTTTAAAGAAAACATTCAAGAAAGATATATTGTGAAGCACAGCGGGATTATCTGTTGATTCAATTTATTATTTAAAGATTGCATGATTCAAATGTGATTTATCTTCGATTTTCATAACAGTCAATAATCATAAAGGTCTTTAATAATACAGTGTATTGGTTTTAATTTTGAACAGCTGTAATTGTTGGTATAAATGGCGAATCTAGCTGAAGTAGAACAAACGACCACTCAATGCATACTTATCAATCGCCTCATTTGACCACTCAACGATTTTGCTCTAATATATATTATATGACCAAAACTTCGACACCCCTGCTCCTTAGGAGCAGTATATGTCATCAAACACGAATACACGATGCTTCTGCTGACACCATTGTTAGGATTAAAGTCGAGTCAAGCCAGAGACGAATAAATGAAACATCTATGCTAACACAGCATTGACTACTAGACCCCTCAGAGACGTTCCATTATAACCTGTTTAGCTAAGAAAAACTTCAATACTTGAACTGAAATTTTTTGACCGTTATTTCATTTAAAAATGTGGAAAAGATTAAATTCAAAGAGCGAAACTATATACAAGTAATCAGCGGTTAAATATTGTTATAAAAAATTTTCCAATGACTTCCATTTGAATTCTCGAAAATTCTTTTTTATTGTATAAAATTGTTAAGATCTGGTAATATACTCATCTATTAATTTATATATTGTATATTTCAATTAAACGAGATTTTTACAAATAAAATCTATTGTTCTATTGAATGAACATTTTTATTCTCTTAAGTAAACAAAGATGTTATTGGAGCAAGATCTTGATGATGAAATTAATCAGAAAGTTCTTGACGAATATATACTGGCTGCCTACTCTGGCAACTTAAAGACTCAGCTGAAAACAGTTAAAAATACCGCATTTCACTTCAAAGATCAAGATGACCCAGAAGTAGATCGCTTATATGTGTTACATTTTCCCAGGAAAGTGCTTAGACGATTTTATCAATTAACTCTGAGGACAAGAGAGTCTGAATTTGATGTAGGGGACCAACACATATTTTTTATTGCGTTCACTTTCATTTTTCGAAATACGAACATGCTCTTACATCCTTTCGCTAAATTATTTGTTAAACTGTTTCTTGAAATTATCAAAAAAGGAAGGGCTTTTGTCTATTTACGTATCACATATCTTATTGATTCTTTAAATATTTGCATATCATATGAACCAAATAAATCTTTGTTCATCAATGAAAATGGCATTTTTAACATTTATAATTTTTTCTGTTACCATTTTTCGAAAAGAGATTTGATATTTTGGGAAATCTGCCGATCTGTCTACGATATTCATCGAGATAATGGCTCTTATTTATGCTGTACCAAAATTACATCTAACATTTCTACAATAATTAACAGATACCATACAACAAAAAATGATATTTGCATGAAAATTCTGATAGGATTTATGAAGATGATACATCGTACCAGATTGATAGATGAAATCGAAATTGACGTCACTAAATTTTATGACGTCACAAAATATATTATATCAAAAAAATATCGGAAAACCTTGATTCCTTATTATGTAAGAGATTTATCAAAAATATGGGGAAGCATCTTAACCGGATCAAGAAATCCATTCAAAATTGACACACTTGAAAAATTAGTAATGTTTTCAACTCTATTTTCTATCGATATATCATCGAAACTGGGTCGTCTCCTAAGAAATTTTATCAAATTTGAATTAACGAAAAATCAAAAACGGAGACTTTATACAATGTATTTGGCTTTAATAGCCTATCCTATATTGAATGATGAATCCAAAGAGATTTTAAGATTCTCATTAACTAGACTTAATAATTTATTTATGTACTTTGACAGTTCTTCGTTTGAAGAACTTTCGATCAATGACCAATTCCATATCTTTCAATGTTTTATGAAGAGCGCCACAATTTTCAATAATCCTGATTCCTTAGTACTCGGTAACATTTGGGAAGGTTTTATACAACGGAATTGGGTCTACAGTACACTAAGTAATGTTTGTTAATTAATAGATATCAATTTTCTGTTCCTCAACTTTCAATTATTGTTACAAGAGAATGATCCTGTGATATTTAATACAATAGAAATTCCTATGAATGAAGACATGTTAAATTATCTCATTCATACGCTGATAAGATCAATGAATGATGTGATGTATTCTATAAACTACAGACTGAAAATACTTTATTCCTATATGAAGGTTTAAAGACTATTATTTTGTCTATTTTCAATGAAAATTTCATCAAAAGCGTGTTCTCACAATGTGTGTCAGAAATTCTACACCCGGCTCAATCTGAAATACGTGAAACTGAGTGGGATTTTGAATACAATGTTCGAAAAGCAATCATGTCAATTATTACACATTCTTTTAACGAGTGTGGTTATCTGAACGATAACAAAACATATTTTTGTTTGAGATTGCACAACATTATCACAAGCGATTCATTGCCGTTTTCCAATGATTATGAAACCAATGACGCAATGTTAGAAGAAGGGTCTGATTCGATTACTGAATCCCCTTCTTCACCTGTACAACCTCTTACGCTTTCCCAATATTTTATGTTGTTTGTGCTGATATATGAATTCAACTTTTTTTATGGTGAAATTAATCCGAAATTGCCAAACTTTGAATTTTAGTTATTTCTTATTTTAGTCTTTTTCTGTTCATTTTTGTTCTCATTTTTTAATGATGAAGCTATTCTTTAATCCATAGAAACCCAGTGTGCTTGTTTCAATCTTTTATCAAATATATTTTAATTAGCTGTTTTTGGCGTTCAGAATTTCAAATTTGTTTCAATGAAATTGATTTGAGATTTTAAATGATTAATTTTTAGAATAGCAACATATTTAATTTAATTGTGAGTTATAAGGAAGGAAATATATGGGATTAACCCTCTGAAATTACACAAAATCATGAATCTGTGAAATGGTATAAAGAAATATTGTCAAGATAAATTAAACATAGTAATCATATTGTACTCGATAATTAAATGTATTCTGAATATTTTAAAATTCTTTTTGGCCATCAGATTCGTTTTTAGCAAATAGTAAAATTATAATTTTTACCGTTACATTCTTGAAGCCACAAGAACCTTCATTAGCATTGTAGTTTTAACTATTTCGGAAATTTTTAATAAATTTGTTCTTCAATAAATTCGAATGCAGAAACTTTATTCTGTATTAAATCCTTGTCATCAAAATTAAACTCGTTAACTCTTGATTTAATGGAAATCTCACCATAAATTTAAAAAAAAGATTTCAAATTATTTTTTCTAAAGAATTGAAATTCAGAATTTAGAAATTGTTTACATGCGCGATAACAGGAAATTCGTGATAAATCTCATGGAAAAAGTGTATGATCAAATCCTGTTTGTTGTGAAAAGATATTTATAGCGGATTCGCCAAAGTATGTGGATAATCTTTCAAAAATATAATTATAGTTTTTTGATTGATACATCGAGCACTTTTTTCTTACCTATTATTATTCTATTCAGTGTAAATTGAAAATACATAGTTTTCATTAGGAATTAGCGTTTTCTCTGATCCAAAAAATAGAACTAAAAACCGAAATGAACCAGATATAAGCTAATTTGAACCCAATAACCTGCAAGGGTATTGTATTAAATGACCGAATATATTCGCTGTAATACATTCCAAACACTGATATATTGTTCCATTAAAAGCCATCATAATCTGCATTATTTTAAAAAACTTCATTATTAATATACAGAACGAATAAAATTGAATAGAATATATGTGAAATTATTTCTATTATTGAAGATTTAACAATTTTCATTTAAAAGATATAATTTTTATCTAAACATTTGGTATTAGTATTTTGATTCCATAATTCATGGAGATCTATTTTTAATTATGGTCACCATCTATTAATCTAGGGCATAATTGCATGCCAATGTTTTTTTGTTCATTAGAATAGAAATTTCAGTTAATTATAACCACATATTTGTTTAAGACTTATCCATTGCCCGTTTTATCCAGTGTATACATAACAAAATAATTATCAGATAATTGATAGATAAAGTTTCCTTTTTTAAACGTTTCAAAAGCTGAAAAATTAAATTTTGATGTCCGAAAGTTGTTTCCTCATACTAAATGCAATATTTGATGATGTATATATCTGGGCTTACATGTGCCATAATTCATTGGTTCAATTTGTCATTTTGAGTAGTAAAGTAATGTCAAATCCTGATTGATGAACTGTAAATATCGTTCATAATACAATTATTGCTGAAAATTGTGTAATATGTACAAAAAATACATAAAACGACACGGTCCCATTAATACTTGCAATGAAGTATGAGATAAAATTCGGAGCTCAGGTCGATCACAATAAAAAAATTCATTATGATTTAGGTGTAAAAATATTTGAATTTCAAGGCTAAGTATATTATAAATGAAATAAAATTTAATTGCAAAATGATAATAATTTTTAAAATATTTGTCCCGCGAGCGACTACATGAGACTGTATCTACTTGAGCTGATTAACCTGATTACTAGAGGCGTTATTTTGGATAAATATTTAAGAAAAACGGGTACATTTATGAAATCTGATCATTAAATTTATGTGATAATTAAATAAGAGTGATGCTATAATTATTTATCGTATACTAGTAGACTAGATATATTTCGGCTTTTTTTACAGCTTGGTTTGTGCATGTTAGTTTTATTAAAATTAATATTTTGTAAGAAATCAAGAATGTTATCGGAAATTTTATATACAATAACTTATTTTTAATATTTTATCGAAAACAGTTTTTTTTGAAAACGGTCAAGGTTTAGAAAAACCTGCATGGGTTCATTACTGCACGAAGTGTATGTCGACAGCAGCTGCGACGAGGTTCATGTGCGACAGGATCACACTTTCGAAAGGATTCGATCTGCGTGCACCCACTAGGAATATGCAAGACTAACACTAGCTGAACATTCTTCTCCTTCTTCTGGCCACTATAGCTATGGTATCAAAGTTGGATTCGTTCGCTTGGAATAATCGGTAACACTTAAAAATTATTTTTTGTCCACTATTCGGATTAATTATAGGATCTTTTGTGACTTATAAACAGAATTTTTTTATTCCTCAGAATTATCCCTTTTTTTGAAAATCATACTGAACGATTTAAAACAATAAATTCTAATAGTTTATCATAAATATTATTGATAATCCTAAAATCTATAAAAAAAATATTATTATATATAGAAATAATGTTTTTTGGTTTGAGGAAGGGACGTAGTTAATATCTAAAAATTTGCATTACCACACGATCATTATTTCGACCACATATCGATGCTGATTCTAAACGAAAATAATATACACTGTTACAACTCATTATATTGTAAGCGGGTTAGGTTGAACGAATCTCAAGTAACAAATATGCATACCTTAATCACATTCTATCTAATTCAGAGTTTAAAGAGTGTCTGTCTATCTATGTAGATCATGGGCCTTTAATCAACATGCACAAAATTATGTTGTCTATGTAAAAATAATCCATAGCACATTTGCTGATCCTGTTATATGATCTCACATGATATGAAATAATAGTGGTTTAAAGACAAAGAAAACAAATTTAATAATAACTTAAGAATCTATTTTATCTTTTCATATAGGAATATCAAAAAAAAAATTAGCTTTATGCAGGATTACAATATTTTTACAGAATAATTTATCAATATCTCGGTCATTCTCGGGTTTTGTAAACTTCGCCTATTGTTTAACAGATTGGTAAACTCTGTATATAGGCCCTATGTTTTTCTAAATAATGAAAGGTTAAAATTCAAAAACATGAAATATTAATCATTAAATCAAATATCCTATTTTTATCCGTAAATTTTATCTTTTTTATATTAGTTACAGTAATTCTACAATCAAATTTAAACTTGCATCAACTCATTACAGTTATGTTAATTAATATGTAAATTACAAAAAAAACTTCAAACAAATAGAAATATATGTATTTTGAAGAGTCCTGACATCTTATTACCACCCTCGTGATTCTCATTAACTGTAAATATGTAAATATAGCTATGATAGTAGAAAATCAAATCATATAAGGTTACTTGTGTTGACCATTATATGATGTTTTTTTGATATTTCTAGAATCAGACAATAATATTATCGTTTTTGTAAGAGAGTTTTCTCTTTGATATAAAATAGAGATTTTAGTCATCTATGCTTTTTTCATGTCTTTTTCCAAATGGTTAATATTTGAATGTCTATCTACTTTAATATACATGATATGAATTATTGTTTTCTGGCTGGACATTGTAAAAATATACCCTGGGTATATTGACAAATTTTTCTTTTGCTCAAGGATAAAATAATAGATATCTTAATATTATAGATAAATTTCAAACTTTAGGCTATGCACTCCTTTTCGAAATGAACATTTTATCTTTATTATTATTTATTTATTTTTGGTACATATTCATTTAATACGTGTGTGTAAGTTGTGTCCAGCTTAGATTGAAATATTAGTTGACAAAAAAATAAAATAATACTATTTTACATTATTTTTTTCAATCCATTCAGGTTCATTTTCCAATTTTTTGTTTTTATTTGTAAACAATGTCACAAAAGCCCTGCTAATTCGGTAAAATTTTGTATGCCGTCATTACAAATGTTATTTTATTTTTCGTATATTGATTTGATAGGTAAAATAATTTATATTTTTTCATTGAATAATCAAGTTTATAATTTTCTACATATTGTGAATTATTTCGAAATTTATTCTGTGTTTAAAAAACGAGATCATTACGAGATAATGCTTTACTGGCTGTTACCTTCAAATTTGGTCATATAGAACCTCAAATATCGAAAAAACCGTAGTTAATGAAAAAATATCTGATTGAATTATTTTAAACACAAAAAGATACAATATATATAAATATTGAAACCAAATGTTACAACCGAATATGATTATTTATTATGAATTGTCTTAAATATATCAAAATATTTTAAATAACTTAAATAATTTATATAATTTGAAATCATTATACTTTTTAAATTTCTCCAAGATAGAAAACCTCAAAAATCAGTAAATATATTAAAATCTTCAAGAATTTACAAAACACTTGGTTTATAAAAAATGTCGTTGTTGATTTCGATATAATCACCTCTATTTTATGAACATAAATGCCAGGATAGATATATGCACTAAACATGTATATATTTCGTCGGATATAAAGCGTTCATCATGCGCAATTTGATGAAGATGAGCCAGAAAATTTATAGATTGATAGAATATGTAAAGTTACGAGTCGACAAATCATTATTAATAATTTAATTATAAATGTGATTTTTGGTTTTTCAAACAGTTTTGTTTAAGAACCTTTCCGCCTTAATAATAAAATACGATTCTGTAAACGTTTTAATGATTTGTATTTAGACTTAATGGATCTATTTCGTTACGTGGAATTGACAAATTTTGTCAGCATCGTCAAAATTAACTAAATGTATATATGAAGGAGGTATTCTGGAAATTCAGTTATGATATCTATTGTATTGTGGATTTCTTTCAATGAATTTTTTTTAAAAAACCATTATTATTTAAATTATATTGTTCAAATGCGTTGCATAATCCATAAATTTATCTTATACTGTTCATGGTTGTAAAAAAAACCACCATCTTTTATTATTAACCGAGGTCTTATAGCGTGATCTCTGAAACTGATTCCAATCGAACAACAATAAATTATAGTTATTTTGTATAGATGCTATACAGTAAACAGACTCAAAATATCATTTGTTGTGAGAAATAAAAAATCAAATGAAATGTACCCTCTACATATGAGTCTATATTAATAACCGAGAATTCGTAGTTATCTTAAGAATTACAAGTGATCATTGAATCAGCAAATTAATATATTCTAGATTTCAACCGACGCTGAATATAAATAATACATCAATATATTTTAAAGGTTGCATATAAGTAATATTGAGTTAATTATATTCTCTGTTTTACTCTTAACAAATATTATTGCACATTTAGCTTTAATATGGTAATTCAAGATTATGTCTTCTTCAAAAAATTTTTTAATACAATATTTAAGTAACTCTATGATTCTGGTTCCTTTGCATCATATATCGTTGTAAATTTCCCGTAGATTCATTCACAGATGCCTGTGGATTCAGATGAAAATTCTCGTTTTTGTAAATAACCTCAATTTGAAATTTTTAAAAATTTATTTCGAGCAGAGCACTGTGTTGATCTAATTTTGATGAATAAGGATGAAATAAATCTGATTAATACTTGATATATCAGAACATCATTGATTCGCTGACTGATGAAATTGAACATTTTTCATCAGTTAAACTATATAGAGATTCTATGCTAAACGTGGTGGCGGATTTAAAAATTTAGATTTAATAGTTTTCACAACTATTTTCGGCGATCTCAATAGTTTTTATCGAAGGTTAAAAATTCTTTGATCATTCGATTCATGAATCGAATGATCAAACCTTTAAATTGACTGAAGCGTGAACCTTTATAGAAATGTGAAAGTATTTTTTTATTAAAACATGCATATTTGGAAAGGAATGTGATTTCTTTCGTTGTTAATTAAAATTCAATTCAATTGAAAGCACTCTAACTTATAAATTTTTAAATATTTCAAATGTGTTTTATATATAAAAAAATAAAAAATCTGAAT
>JWZT01001163.1:116540-197500 GCA_000827895.1 Thelohanellus kitauei | reverse complement strand
GAGTATCTGTTAACTGAAAGTCACTGTATTTGGCTTTGATAATATCAAGAAAGAATAAAATGAAGGATTGGGCTTTGGGATGCATCAATAAGTTCATATTTCGAAAGATAAATTTGAAAACATCGAAAAATAGAGTTTTATTCACGGCACGACATTTGATGCTAGCTGTGATATAACTCATGGATACAAATTTTTCATAAAGTTTCCTTGGAAAATTATCAATAAATATATGGTCAACTTCGTAATCATTTTGGATCGAGAAATGGCATATAACATCTCTGACTGCCTTCTTTTGGGTCATTAAACTATGAGTGTTTGTGGACGATATATAAGTGTTCAGAACTCTTTGGTTATCTTCGTAGTTTATGTTTTGGCGATCCATATTTATCAATTTGTTCTTAGAGTAAATAAAATGAATTTAAGATAACAATAGGTTCGATTTGTATAAATTTCGGGTCATTTAAGTACATAATAGCAAGATGAATGGATTCCGATTTATCGTGCCGTTAACAAATTAATTCAAACAAACAGAATTTTCTACAATATATAAAAACAATAAAAGATGTTAAACAGGTTTAATGATATTCAAAAGATATAATCAAATCAACGTTATTTAATCTCGAGTAATCATACAAACTTCTTTCATTATGGCGCATCTTCTTTTACTTTTTAACCGATTTGATCAGAAAATTCAGATATCCTTAATTTTATCAATTTATGTGTCTTTGATTATTTCAAATCAATATACTGACAATGAATGAAATTTTTTATTTTAATATAATTCAAGGCCTATAAATGAGGTGTACGTCAAAATGGCGCGAACTTATTATCTTTGTAATAATCCATGATGTTTTTCTGGAATCGACGACTGATAAATATGTTAAAAAACCTACAAATTTAACATATCTATTAGGGTTAAGCTGTGTGGTTATAGGAATACGAATGCTCTGAATAGAGTTTTCATATTTCTCATAAAAATATTTTCGAAGATAAGCCTCAATATGTCTTAAATATATCGAATATCTCGTCTTAAAATCAAATAAATCGTTGCTTGTTCTATTTTATTTTTTTGATTGGTTCACTCAATTCAGATTATATGACTGTAAGTAATAATTTGATGTATTTATAGTTATAAAACATGTGTTTAAGAATTATATTATAAAAACTCAACCTTCAGCTTTGACACCCTAAACCTTGTGTCAGCATCATTAGGTGTGTCCATGATCAAAAGCATTTGAGTTATTGATTATTACTAGCATTATAATCAAAACAAGACATCAGCACGCATGTATTCGTACCTATTATCTTCTTCTGACTATATAAATGATAATTCAGAAATTTAAAACGCATACTCCTTGCTAAGCTACTATTTGCAATGATATGAGAAAAGAACACGTAGATTTTCAATATTTTTCAATTAAGATGCTTTAAAAATATGCTAAAAGGCTTGAAACAGTGATATGCATATATGCAATAATTGTATTATTGTTTTCAGACCGTTTTATCTCTTACATTTAAAGAGTTATTGATCCGATTTTGACTCTAGTAGTCAATAACTGGCAACTAAATATTTTTTGAATGATAGGCGACATTTTTGAGAATTTTTATATTGTTGATAAATGGTACGTTCAGTGAGGTGAATCACTTGAAATGTATGTAAATTGCCTCATGTCATTTTTAATCCATTGATGTCCAATTTTTGACCGCAATAAATTATTTTCTTATGTCGTAATCTGAAATTCCAAAGATACTGATAAAATTTTCGATTATTTTTAAAAATCAAGATGAGCAAGAATACATCTTTTGAAATAGGCGTTAGTATCTAAATACTTCAAAATAATTTAGGACACTAGAAATATTCATATCTAAATTCAATGCATATTCTGCATAACATTTAAAAATTTGGGTTAACCTTGTGTAATAGTTGAAGATAAAATCGATGTTTGAGAATCAGCTATATTGAAACTACTCGAATTGTAAAAATCTCATTCTTGAAATAATATCCAATTATTTTTATCTGTAAATCGAATGAATAAATTTCATCAGATTATTTGATTATATTCATGTTTGAAATACAGGATATTCATCCATTATTACGCCAACTCCAATTCATTTCACTTAAATCCGCTTTAAGTCTTTCATAAACAAATGTATTCGTTGAGATATTTTATACAAAATCGGAGCGAGAAAAGCTTTTAGAATTAAAACCAATATTCTAGGTTTCATTTATTTTCGAACACTTTTTGTGCTGCTATTCATGCTGTTAAAATATCCTACCCAATCATGAACAGAAACTGATGTATATTAGCACTAAATTGCTGCAATTAATTAATAAGCGTTTGTCTGCTAATTCACGACCCTGTAGCATGAAAATACTTTTTCCGACAAGATGGATGCATCTGCATCGATGAAATTTGACATTTTGACATAGAACTTATCTTGTAACAATAGTTCTGGGGGTTTTTTGTTCTATGATAAAATCTTTAAAATTACCATGACAAATTGTTTGAAACCGCGACATTTTACTGAAAATCATATTTCTTGTTCAAATCAATTATTGAATATCACAAAATTGAATGTTATTTACATGAAATTCAATAGGCAGTTGGCTCAAATGAAATTGAGTCTGCGCGATTTGGAACAGAATTTGAACTATAATGGACAGATATACTGTTAAAGCAGTTAGATGATCATGTTTTAATTATACATGCGTTCAATGATTTAGTCATAAAAAATATGATGAAATTCATTTATCAATTTTAGCATCAAAAACAGAAAATATGTTGACAATATTTAAAAATATTCTTAAACAATTAAACATTTATATTTTCTCAACTAGAAACCTCATTGGATTAGTTACTGCCAGACTGAATATTAAATGACTCGAGGAGTACTCGTATATAAGAAACAGAAACTGCCTCTCAAAAACATGTTCATATGAAAATTAAAATCGTATATATTTCATTCATTCTGAGATTTATTATTTTCTGCATTTTCATCTATTAATGTCATTGTTAATTGGGCTAATATTTTTAAGAGCTATCTGATTAATAATGGCTACTTTATTTGAATAAATAAATATAGGATATATATAGATTTGTAATGAATAAGCACATAAATACAATTGTATCCATGGTATATTTTTACGATCGGCATCATGTAATGTAATGTTTCCACTAAGATTAATGGCAATTAAAATGTTGTTAATCACAGTTTAAATCATAAATTATGCCGACAATTAATGACTATGTTGTGGAGATAATTGATAAAAATATGCGAACCAACTCAATCTATATTGTATGTTTTTGTAAATGTAGGAATAGACTAGTTCTATTCTGCGCGTGCCTACTAATATGATTTTTAAAAATTACGAAATATTCAAAAATATGAGTTCTAGACAAAAATCAAGGAGATTTTTAACTGAAAAATAGACAGCTTTAAATCTAATATGGAGTATAATACAATCACATTAATAATTTCTGGAAATAAATGAATGAATCAACTTCTTAAAATGGAAAATGTGTTATTATTATTATACGAGTATATTTAATTTTATGAATATTCTCCATCCATATCTCTTTCATGCGAATATATTTGTGTAAAATTTAATTATTTTGTTTGGAAAATTGAATATCACATTACATTCAATATCAGAATGTGTATTTTTTAGTACAGTGTATTCGATTAACATAAAATATTATTAATCAGATGTCACAATCCCATAAAAACAATGATGTATCATGAGATGTGGGTACTTTTTGAAAGTATGGATAATTGGCGTATAATGAATGGTGATTTTAGANAATTTAACACATAAATTATGTCATAATACCTTCCAAATTTATCAATATATTTTTTTTTTGAATGTCGAGTGATCATTACTCGAGATGCCATGGGAATGGATCAAGGAATTAATTTTTTTATTAAATAGTGATTATAAAAGTAAGAAAACGTCAAAAAAATAAAACTAAACCTTAATGTTGTTAAACTTTGAATTGACATCGCCAAAAATAAATTTTTGTTGATAAATCAGGATAAACCATTTCATAAAATTCGAAAACATAACAGTTGGTACAAAAATTGGTCCTGATGTACCGCCAATATTGTCTTGATTACTATGTATCTGAAATGAATTACTACCGACAATAATATACAATCTCATAAGTTCTTGTGCCTTGTCTACATCAAAAAAACTTGACTCGTTAAATGAATGAATAACAGCTGCCATAAGTTGTTTGTATATTTTGATTTTCTCATCTTCTGAATTTTGAGATATATCAATTTGAAATGATTCATTAATTTTAGACTCACATCTCGAAAAAATGGATGTTATCAAATTATCATTGAAAAATGTATATTTAAATCCCTTCATATCTTCGTATATAAACAAAAGTTCTTCATTTTTTAGATTAGAGATATGTATATAATCACACAACGCAGTTATCAATTTACCAAGTAGACATTCAGTCGGATCAAATCCAATTTTTTCGGCTATTTCATTTAACGAACAAACATTTGAATATTCTAAAAAATATTGACTGGCTAGGAATATATAATGGATTTCTATGAATTAATAAGTATTACTTAGTGATTGATACGTAGATAGACGCTTGAAAAAGTCCCCCATAATATTAAAGATTAACTTATCTTCATTATCATTTTCAATCCTGATACTCATGATTAAATATTGAAATATGATGGACTGATCTTCTATCGTCATTCCTTCAATCGAATTTTTTGTCAAGTAAATCATAAATAAATCGTGAAGTTCCGGTATTGTCATGTATAACGTAGTTTTGGTATCTTCATTAAGAGTAGGAAAGGCAACCAAGGCAAAATAGATAATATAAAGCCTTTGTTTTTGATGTTGAGTCAATTCAAACGTAACAGATGTTCGTAAAGCTTTCGACACTTTCGTTGATATATCTATGGCAAAAAGAGAGGCGAAAAGTATTAACTTGTCAAGACAATCAATCATAATCGTATTTCTTGATCGGTTCAAAATAGTGAGCCATACATTTGAGACATCTCTTAAAAAATTTAGATAATTGACTTTTCTAATATTTGCAGATAAAACCAATTTCGTGACTTCATATAACTGTAAGACATTTAATTCGATATCATCAAGCATTCGTATACGATGTATCATTCTCAAAACCGCGAACAATATTCTTGCGCAGGAATGGGTCTTTTCTTTTACGAAATTTTCCATTATTTGGTTTACGTTCATATTAAGTTTTACCAGAGATATAGAAGAACTATTAGGGAGATCCAGCTTGTAGACATGTTCGCACATTTTCCAAAACATATGTTCATAACCGATATGATGAAGATTGAAATAATGAAAAAAATGATACACCATATTTTCGTTGATAAATTTGCCTTTATTTTCTTCATGTGATGCGCAATTAATCACAGAAGTAATAAGTTGAGTATCTGTTAACTGAAAGTCACTGTATTTGGCTTTGATAATATCAAGAAAGAATAAAACGAAGGATTGGGCTATAGGATGCATCAATAAGTTCCTATTTCGATAGACGAATTTGAAAACATCAAAAAATAGAAGTATATTTACAGCATAACTGTTGTAGCTAATATTTATCTGACTTGCGTATTTGAATTTTTCATAAAGTGGCCTTGGAAAATTGTCAATAAATATATGATCAACTTCATAATCATTTTGGATCGAAAAATGGCGTACAAAATCTCTGATTGCCTGCTTATGAGTCGATAACTTGTGAGAGTTTGTAGCCGAAATATAACTGTTAAGAACTATTTGATTTTTTTCATAGTTTACGCTTTGGCCCTCAATATTCATCAATTTCTTCTCAGAGTAAATTATATCAATTTAAGATAACAATAGGCTCGATTTGTATAAATTTCGGGTCATTTAAATACATAATAGCAAGATGAATGGATTCAGATTTCTCGTGCGGTATACAAATAAATTGAAAAAACAGAATTTTCTAGACATTGAAAAACAATAAAAGATGTTTTAATCACCAAAACATATTCCCTGAATATATTCCAATCAACGTTATTTAATCTCGAGTAATCAAACAATTTTTTTCATCAACGCGCATCCTCTTTTAATTTTATAACTGATTGGATCAGAGAATTGAGATATTATCATTTAATCATTTAATATTTGTGTCTAGGATAATTTCCAAAATGTATAAATATACTCAAATCATTTTTTAATCACAGAACTCAGGGGCTTTAAATGAAATGATCGTTATTAGAGCGCGAACATATTATTTATGTAAAATCCATGATGATTTTCTCGAATTAACGACTGATCAATATGTTAAGCAAATCAAATTTAACGCCTCTCATTTGGTAAAGCAATATTGTTTCTAGGAAATTCGAATGTTTTTGAGATACTTTAATTCTTTCTCATAAAAATGTTTTCGAAAATTATCCTTAATATATTGATAATATATCGAATGTTAAGACTTAAAATAACACCAATCGTTGCTTTTTTATTATATTTATTAGAATGGTTGACTCAATTACGATTATTATGACATTATAAATACTAATTGGAACTATTTGAAGTTATTTAACAATGTGTTTTAGAATTATCATATAAAAATTCAAACTTAGTTTGTTGACATCGAAAACGTTGAGGCTGCATCATTCAGCCTGTTTCTTATAAATACTAGTTGAGTTGTTGATTCATGACATCATTAAAAGCACAATCAGACATTAACACGCATGCATTCGTATATATAATATTTTTTAGACAATATATATTATATATCAGCGATTCAAAACACCTACACTATTTTGCTACTATATGATATGATATTAGAAATGAAAACGTAGAATTTCATTATTTTTCAATCTAGATATAATGAAAATATACTTAAAAGCTTGAGACAGCGATTTGTATTGGTAAGATGTATAAATGTATTCAGACCGTTATTATCTCTTACATTTCAACAGTTATTGATCCGATTTTGGCTGTAGTTGTATATAACCTGCAACTAAATGTTTCTTTAATGACGGTCTGCATTTGTGAAACTTTGTATATAATTCATGAATTGTAAGTTGAGTTACGTGAACAACTTGAAATTTATGTATATTGCCTGATGTAAATTTTTTTTATTAGATGTGTAATTTTTTATGCCATAAATTATTTTATGTAGTAATCTTAGATTCCAAAATATACTTACAAAATCTTCTATTTTCAAAACTAAGATGAGCAAAATTACATCATTTGAAATATGCGTTAGTATCTAAAACCTCTCAACATAATTAAGGATACTAGAAATATTCATATTTTAAATTCATGGATAGTTTTTGCATAATATTAATAAAATTTGGTTAACATTGTGTATAATTTGAAGACAAAATCGATGCTTGATAAATATATATATTGTAATTAATCGAATATTAAAAATATCATTCATGAAATACAACAACATTATTTTTATTTTATACATCGAATGTATAAATTTCATAAGATTATTTGATTATAGTCATGTTGGAAATACACGGTTTTCATCAATTATTAAACAAACTCAATTTCGTTTCCATTAAATCCGCTATAAAGTCTCTCATAAACAAATGTCTTCGTTGAGATATTTAATGAAAAATTAGAGCGAGAAAAAGCTTTTAGATGTTATATAAATATTCTAGGTATTTTTTATTAAAAGAACACTATTGTGCTGCTTTTTGTACTATTAAAATATCCAGCCCAATCATGAACTGTAACAGATGAATATGACGACTATGTTTCTGAGGTAAGTTCGCCAGCTTTTCTTATTCTCATTCACGACACTGTACCATGAATATATTTTTTTTTCGACACAACATGTGTCATCTAAACAATGAAATGTGACAGATTCTGACATAGGAATTCCATGTAATAAAAGTTATAGTTTATTTTCTCTGATAAAAGTTTGTCAAACTAGCATGAAAAATTGTAAGAACGCGTAATTTTTACTGAAAATCAGAGTTCTTGTTAATATCCTTAATAAAATATCACAGAATTGAATTTTATTGAAAAGAAATCAAAAAAGGCATTTTCGCATAATGAAATGGATTCTGCGCGATTGAAAATAGAATTTTCGCGATAATGGATGGAAATACTGTTAAAGCCGTAATAATAAGCAGGTTTAAATTATACATGAGCTTAATGATAAAATCGAAAAAAAGTATCCATAACATCATTTATTAATTTTACCATCATAAACAGGAAATACGTTAACAATATTAAAATTATTCTTAAAACACAAAAAATGTATTTTTGTAAAATAAAAGCCGTTTTATATTAGTTACTGCCAGACTGAATATTTCATGACTGGACGAGTACTCATAAATAATTAAAGAGAAACGGCCAGTCAACAACGTGTTCATATTAAAAGTTTAATCGTATATACTTCATTTATTCTCAGCTGTAGCAGTTTCGGCTTTTTCATCGATTAACGTCATTGTTAATTGGGCTAATATTGTAAAAGAGCTATCTGGTTAATCACAGCTTCTTTATATGCAGAAAGTATAAAATAATTCTGTAAAATTATAATGCATTAGCATTCAATAAAATTTAATCCATGACATATTTTGAAGACCTTCATAATGAAATGTAATTTTATTACTAATATTAATTTCAATCAGAAGGTTGTTGGTCCCTTCGATTAATCATAAATCGTACCCTGATGTAATTGATCATTGCATCGTGAGTATTTCAAAATTTTGCAACAAATCATTTATATATATTGTTAGTTTTCGAAAAGGTATGAATAGAGTATATCTTTTATCCGCATGAAACACATAAACATGATTGGAAGCAGATTAATTCGTCATCAAAACCGACATCGAATGGTTATTTTGATAAAAAACATGTCATTTGTGTCGATTTAACAAAAAATTTAACAACCATACATAATAACAAATAAGAGATTGATAGAAACTATCATCAGGACGATATCTAAGTTATAATTTCACAGACAGACAATTAATTGTCGAATTTTTGTGTTTCGTCAATTGTTTGAATGTGTAAGGCTCTTCCTTTTGGAAACTTAAATTTTTTGGCCTAAAAAAATTTAATAAATGTGTGTAAATTATCACATTATGTATGTAGATAAGACAATGAAGGAAAAAGATATAATCTGGTTGAGATACTAATAAATTGAGTTTTCGGGTATTTTACTATGTATTATCAATGTCGGATTCTTTCCAGGTAAATTAATTATATATTTCAATTCTAATGTCTTGTAAAATTTAGATAGCTTTTCCCAATATAAAATCTAATCACCAATTGATTATTGTCATGAATGAATAGAGACCGAGTCCATCTTATGCATCATTTTGATTACAATCATTTGCTTTATTCACATAATCGAAGGTGGTTAATGTAAATTGATGCACCAAGTGTCAAATAATCTAATTGGAAAATATTTTTAATTTTAATTAGATAAAAATATTTAAATCTATTGTGAATCATATTCTAATTACATGTCATTGATTTGTTAAATATTCACCGTTATCATCAAAAAATATTGATTAATACTGGTCAATTAATCAAATATAAAATTAATGTTAAGAGATCCTGATGTGTATTCATAGGATTAACGATATCATCCTCTTACAACTAATAATATCAAAAAGAAATTGTTATATGTATCTGTCCCTGAGGTTTTATAATATAGTTTGAATAATAATTGAATCTTAAAATTCGAAAATTTTTTAATTCTGGGTGATCAAATTTTGAATATCAGATCATATAAATCAGTCAGTTATAAGCATGATGATTTTTAAATACAAACTTAATATTGAAGTTTGAAAATAATGAAATATAATTGATAATACCTGTTTTCTTACTAAAACAACCCCATATCACATTTTTAACAAACCTTGGTTTATATAAATATATCCCTTAATAAAAGCTGGATTGGATAACAGACTCACGAAATTATAATTTTTAAATTTTCACATAAATAAGTAGAATTTACATCTGAAATATTCATACACATTGTGACATGTTTCCGGTATTTTACATTATATTATTGGATAAATGGAATTATTCGTTCCTCATTTACTTTGAATTGATTCTGACGTTCATATGAATTCATTTAAAATTTCGATTTTTTTGATGAAATTGACTTAATTTGTTAAAAAAAATATCTAGATATTTCCATATGAGCAGCATCGCAGAATTTAATTCTAATGAGCATGAAAAAAGATAATATTTTCCTTTCTCAAATTTCAGCTGTATTTTAAAAATTAATTTGAATTAGTTAAACTATCGTACTTTAGTTTACTCAAGGCAAGGACTATGTACATCAATCTAAATAGCGATGTTTATTTAGATTGCGGTAAAAGCTGCGTAGATGGCAGAGAAGAGCAGTTGTTAATATACAACATCTTAACTTTAAGAGAAGCTTCAACTTGGTGAAAAGCGTCTATATCGGGTTCACATAGCCAAAAATGTTCATTTTAATCAAACAAAAACATCCATGACGTTATGCATTCTCGAGGGCATGATAAATATTTTTTTCTTCATTATCCATAGCAACTAAATTAGAAACGCTGTACTCGAAATATATTGTTCTGTACAGCATACCCTATCTAACTTTCATCTGTAAATTTATCGGACTAAAAACAGTTTTCTTTGAAAGTTAAGAGGATTTTAATTTCTGAATATTTCTTTAATTTTGTTTACATTTCACTTGTCATGCGTAGAGCAGAGGATGAAATCGAGATCAAATACTAAAATTCGGTTTGAAGGAAAGATTAAAATGGTCTAGTATATTGAAAAGAAATTATTATAAACCCTCACATAACTTTTATCACAATGTTGATTACGTTATAATAAGATAGATCTGCTAGATCGATGTTTAAACCAAAAAGGAACCAAAATTATGAAAGAGCTACTAAAAATGTATCCAAATATAAAAAGGTATATCAAATGAAATGCGCATGAAGACTTGAATGCATAATTCTTTGAACGACTGACGCTTACATAATCTTGCGACCGATCTGAAAGGGGAAAAATATTAAGACAGCTTTTTAACTGTCAAATATCGAGCATTAACATCAACACGAATTAACAAGTAGTAGGTAATATTTCGAAAGTTACTGTTGTTTCTAGAATAGGCATGAACAATGTGTTAACTATGGATTAGATTATAGACAATTCAAAATGTTGAAAAAGTTCATGTTAAAGTCATGACATTAAGCTGAACATCTACAATGACATAAGTTATATGAAAAATATTATAAATCTTTATGCAATCTTGGAATAAATTAATTGTTATGAATTCAAACTACACATTTTTTTAACCATTTCTGATTGTCAGTCATTCTTATATCTTGTCGCCCAATTTCAGAAAATCAGACAAAGTTTAATTTGGTTTGAGAGAATTATAAATCTGATACCAAATTTGTTTGAATCATTAATATTCGCATTCTATCTCCATGCGAACTATAATGTCGGTAAAGTTTATTAACTTTATGATGAAAGTTTCAAAAAATGTTCGACCTTATATCTAGTAGGTAAATATATTCAGTTATTGAAATTTTTTAGATGGCCAGAATTTTATGTTACAACCAGTAATTCCCCGATTGTATAATACCGTTATATGCATTGAATTTTGAAATATATATCGATAGTCTTAAAGGTATTTCTAACGCGTGCGTACACATTTTTTATTAAATATTTAGTTGTATATAGAAATAATATGAGTGAATTTTGTAATTGCAGGACATAATAAATTGGCGTATTTCGTCAAGCATGCAGTATTTTATCGAAAAAGGCCTCTTTCTTTATTCATTTACTATATGAAGATTTAAACTCTCGAAGGATCATTTTCAGTATAAAAATCTTGTTCACAAGGCTGATAATATATTCAAAAAACCTTTAATATCTGGTTAAACTTGATATAACGATATAATGTTCGAGATTTAAATAACGATATTTTACACGTTTTCTGATTGCGTAATATTGTTAAAGAGTTCAGACATGTTAACTTGTAATATATATTCTACATTTTGGCTTATATACACTAATATTTGTAACATTATTCTCAGAAAACATTATTCATTCATATTTTTGAATAACATAAATTGGAATAGGAACGTGGTGAAGATTTTTTCATGAATCGATGCCTCGTTTATAGCTCTTTAACCATGATTTATTTAAAATTCTTTAACAAATATATTTACTATTCATGATAGCAGTATATATCATAGTCATTTGAGATATGTATTCTGCTACAGAAACTACTTTGTGAACCCATGATCTAGGCTCTCGTATTTTCAAATTCAAAGTTATCCAAAGTAGATATTTTGAGATATTCAACTTGTATGTCTAGCAATAATTTATTTAGTGAATCAAAAAAATTTTATCATTTAATTTGACAATAAATTTACACCTTAATTGATTATTTCATCAAAGTGTATTTTTTCTGCTCAAAAACATTGCACGACATCCCTGGAAGTCAAACGTTTTATCGATTTGCAGAGTGGTTTAGAAGACAATTTTTATTTATATTTCAAGTTATATTTTTAGGTTTTTATTAATATTATTTGTTGTTTCTATCATTTTTCAATACTCTGCATCTTTTATTTCTCAACTGATAATTTTCAAACAAGTTCGGATTTTTTTTATTATGCAGCGTGTTAAAAATATTCTATTTAAATTATTGTGATAGTTACCGTCTACATATAACACATTCTTGGCTCTATATATCCACAGAAAAATCTCTTTGTCTTACTTCTTTCTACAAATAACATTTGGAAAAATGGTTTAACTTTGAATTCAGTGCGGTTTCTAGTTAAGGGTCTAAAATATAGACTTCATGAAAATTGATACATTTAAAGAATTAATAAAGTCTCACAACTCGTATAAATGGAAAATAATGTATATTTATTCGTGTATCTTCTTGTAAAATACGAATCGGATCACATGTTGTGCAGTAGAAAAAAAATTATATCAAGACAGGTTCTGAACAAGACAGGAGATCGTAGAATTATTCATTGATCAACAAACCATGTTTTTGAAAAACCCTGATTTCTACAATTTCAAGTATCCAGTTATCACAATAATTGATGTAAAAAACAGTAGAATCAACATATCTTCAGAATGGCCTATTTTTTTAATTTTTTACATTTTACTATTCTAATAAATATATAGATATTGACGAGATTATCATAAATTAAATCCCCTTCTATATTTTAAAACTGAACATTGAAAAAATTTTTACCTCAGAAATTGACGAGCATCATCGCAAATAAGTTATTATCTCATGAAGATAAATGAAATACCTATATATCACTGACAACTTGTTAACGATAAGAGAAGAGTAATGACAATGATTACTGAAATATTACAGTGTAATAATTATGGGTTTATCAGCTGCCATGGATCAAGATTTTCGTGTTTTATTGAAAATTCAGAATCACAAATGAGCTATTCGCTAATTTAAATTATTAAAAATATCTTATTTATTATGAGTAATTATTAAATATACTAGGAGATCGTGTACATACACAAATGTTATATCAATTTAATAAGTATAAAAACCATCAGATTTTTCGAAATTTATGATTGTTTTTGATAATAATAACCAAGATTCTTTAAAACAGAAAAAAGTACATAATTTATTCTGTTCTATTCAATTCTGATACAACATGACAAAATGTTTATATCATTTTTTTATAAAGAAAATTAATTATTTAACCTAATCTACGTTCTGTTGTACATACAGGGTTTTAAGGTCAAATTGGGTTTTCTGTATGTCCATTTGGTTTCTCTGCAGTTCAATTTAGGTTTTCCTCTGTTCAATCTAGTGGGACGAAAATTAAAAAAAAATTAAATCGAATAATGGAAAGAACTAAGGAATATGTATCTTAATTTTCAATCATTAGGTTGTTTACAGACCGTCTCACATAACTGTTATGGTGGTAGTCATAACTATCGCAGTTTTTTCTCGTTATTGTCACTAGGCCTTGATTCATGCATTAAAATGGCTCGGTTTATTTTCGATGGTACTGTTTTTTGCGTAACGTTTTCACCTTGAAAAAGCTCTCGGATGAGGTATTGAAAATGTGAATAGAGCGGTAAATAGCAAATCTCGTGACCATTCCTGTGAAAACAATGCAAGATTGTTCAAAATTTGTGTAATGAAACATTTTCTATGATGGCAACACACTTCGCATTTGTTGAAGTGTTAATTTGAATGTGTCGAAACAGTTTCCAATTTACATCACAAAACTTTCTTCTAAACACGGAAGGCTGTTGATTTGTTTTTAAACTGCGCCGTATCTTTCATCAGGAACAAACAATAGATTATTAAATTGATGTTTGGTACTCTAAAAACTAGTGTAGTGCCTATTGACAATGGACAATTTTTTAGATTGCTATATATCATGAAAGACGACTGCGATGGTTTGAATTACCATGTGAAAATTTATATGAGAAGATGCACAAATTTAGAAAATTAAACCAGAGGCCTTATTTTGGTTCATTATTCGAGTTAATTTTTTATTACATTTTTGGTCCCCTAGATTGAACTGAGGAAAACCGAAATTGAACTGCAGAAAAACCAATTTGACCTACAGAAAACTCTGTATGCAGATTATCTGAAGTTCCTTGACTGATGAAAAACTGGTATGCATCTCAATGATGTACGATTCGGCGATCTCGGCCCTGGAATCGATGATTTTGGAACACTAATCCAGACGCCGACTAGGTCTTGACGAAGACATAGTTGGTGTGTATTTTTGCTAACGCTTATGCAGTTTACTGGAAAGAGTATAGGATCGTCATTACTACCATAACTGAGAAATATCATTTGATCACAACAACAGTGACAATGATCGAATGTATCATTGATTGAACATTTTCAAGCACTATACATCAAATCGCAGTTAACACGCGCCATTTTCTCAATCAACACGTATTTCGATTCATATACTATCTAAAATTTTCTATCGACAAAATATTATCTCGTGACCATGGTACCAACTGACTTATAAAACAGTAAACTGAACAAAATAGAAGATTATAAATAGAATAACGATTAAATTTAATTAAAAAAGCTAGAGATTATTGTTACCAATAATTTTGAGTTTTTCGAATGGATAGCATCATTTTCTCTGCCTCTAGAACAACATTCTAAATTATACAAGTAGTACGTTATCCAGTGATGGTAATTGCGCCGACCAAACACAATTTTTCATTTTATTTTGAAGATCTGTAAATGATTTAATGTTGAGGTCATCTTGAGATAGGCTAGTTAAACAAAATTTACTTATACGAAACGTTAAAACTGTGACGGTCAAATGTACGTAGACGGCTGAGAGCAACAGACAAACGAAAGATTTCAATGAACTCTTCCCATGAAAATTCGTTGTAATAGTATTCTATTAGTTCATTAGATATAGTTGTGAAACTAACCCCGATCTGATTTTGTAGTATTTTCCTCAGTATTTGAGCGTTATGGCGAGGAAATTCGAATACTTTAAATCGTATTTGTCACCTTAAAACAAATTAATACCCATTGTTATAGTTACATGGTCCGTGATTGCATGCAACAATAGTGTACACATCTGGACATCCTGTTTGATGATATTTAAAATAAAATCTCCGTGTTTGGCAATGGTAATCAGGATCCATATGTGCATCTTCATCATTTTTTTTTGATATTACTACACATATTTCTTATTAAAATAATGGATGGCTTGAGTGCAACCAAGAGGGTTTTGAATTCATCAATACTTATCGAATTTCGACAAATTACTGGCGTTGCCCTTCGAATTCAGACCTTTTTATCCGTCGCCCGTCGATTGTAATTAAATTCAGACGGTATTCACCAGCAAATGCTCTTATGAAGTGACCAACTCCCCTATTTACTGCCTTAAATAATATTGAATTTAATACATATTCAATTGAAATATTTCGAATGACTTCAACATCTTAAATCATGAAACAAATTTACCTTTAAAAAGATCAGGTTTGAATAAAGGAAGAACGAGGAATGTAAAAAACTGATCTTTTAGGTAATCTAATCCACAAACGTCGCTAAATCTTTCTGAAGGAATTCCTATCGTAACTTGTGATTCATGTAAAATGTTACCTCCTATATCAATCAATTGGTTTTTTATTCTGTAAAAAATAATATTCAAACTTGGCTATCTCATCGTTCGAAATATTTCCGTTCATTTTTATATTATGCCTTGATATCAATCACTACGGTCTCTTAAGCCGAGGTAAAATGCCGCCAATATATAAATGAAAGAGTGGTACCATGTTTATTTAACGTCAGCGTATATATCCAAAATCTCCCTCTACCATATTTTTTCGAATAATAAACAAAACATATAACATTCTGTTTTCCCTCATTTAAATATATGTGATATTTCGGAAATATGATTTATTAAACATACGTTCGTTGTATTGTTAATAGCATTATGACATGTCTTGCATTTGCGGAAAAAATAAATTTATTTTATTTCAAATAAATGGAAAAAAGTCCACGCAACTGCAAATTAAACGTATAGTTACGTTTTCAGGTAATAACTTTTTTCATAAAAAATTAGGATTTTTTGGTTCTTAGATTACAAACGATCAGAACTTTAAAACTTTTTTGTGTCATTTTAGGTGGACGGTAGGACCTTTATGATACGATCGTCTGAAGATATATCCCTGATTATTTATACGATTGATCTGAGCTCAAACGCCAATCGTTCCATATTTTTGTATGTTTAGAATCTTTCTCTTAAGAATTGGAATAACTTGTAAATCAGGATAGACTAACAAAAAATCATCTTATTTTTGATTACTATTTGTTTTATGATGATACGACAATGCTTCAATGGGGTGATTTCTTAAAACGGGTATGCGTATTTCTACAAAAATTCGAATCTTTACATCCATAAATATGTGTTGGTCTATAGACTTGCTAATCAATAATCCTTTATATGTTCCATTAATTGAACCTTGATATGAAAAACTGTTATTGGAGTAAATCATGTCCCTCTATATAAAACTACCTGCTATACCCATGCATGATGTATGTGAACCAATTTTATATTAGAAAAATAAAACAGATATCAAACTTTAACAAATTAAAACATGTTAATTTCATGTACTTTCTTTATTTTCCTACTTTAGGCTGTAAATTGTTATATATATTTGATTTCTTCTCCTATATTTATTAGTGGGGACCTTCTTGAAATTTGATAGGAAACGATGAATTCTAGTTGATATTAATTCATAAATATAATAGGTATGAAAAAATCAGTTTTTCCAAAGTATAAACGTTGAAATACAAGGTTTTCATAATTAAAACTTGCGTTAAATAAAATTTGTTGATTTATTAATACGATGAGAAATCAACGATCAAAAAATACTTTATACTTTGATAAATTTACCATACGGATTTAAAATCTTACATTTTTCTGAGACAAATATAATCACGCGATACATAATGAGAATTTGTAGATTTAAGATGATAATTTTGCAATAGATGTGTGTATGTTGTCATTTATATTACATTCATTTTGAATAGAATACATTCACTTTTTCATGAAATTAAAATTTATAAATTGTTCTCTATTATTATATCAATTAAAATATCTCTAGGCATTTTGGTTAAACAATGAATCTCCCCCATGTTTCAAATGAAAATATATGCACTGTGCTATGATTTTATTGTTATATTGGATATTCTACACTCAAACGAAACGAAATATTCTTTTTTATAAATAGAATGATAGTTAAAATGAAAATAATCAAGCATTTACGAAATGGGTTTGCGTCTTTAATTATATAAAAACCAAATAAAAATAAAAATTTCAAATATTTTGTATTCATTTTTGAATGATTTGTTCAAAAGATTTATTATACATTTCAATCTTTATTTCCCGCCGTTTTACAGGCAATTCTTTTTGATGTCGAAAAAATTTAACCTCATTAGTTCATAAATCATATGATAATGAATATTATACATTCTCCATTGTTTTTAACATTTTTTCATCGTTATCAATATTTACTCCACTTCACACTTGCTTTTAAGAGTTTCTTATTTTTCTAATAATTAAATCGATATTTGCGCAATTTCATGATTCTTTTCAAATTTTACAGTCATAATTACGGTGTTTTAACACATGCCATACCATTAAATTTAGTTTGAATTCTGGTTTAAGGTAATTATTTTGCTACCTATTAATATTAATCATAGATTGATTTCAGAATTTAGCTTTAAAATGAATAACATGGGAAAATTATAATACATAAATTTATCTATTTATTTAACATATAAATTGTCATTGAAGAATATGATTTCCTTTGATGAAATGTCAACTTAAATTTAAATGAATAAATGCTCAACATTTTCAGACAATACGTCATTATAATCTATATCAACGCTATTTTGGAGATGATAAACCAGCTAAGTGAGCCTAAAAACATCAAAATTAATGATATCAATTTTACAAATCGTGGTTTAAGTCATTTTTATTCTATGATTTACACTTCACAAAATTAATATGTAATAATTGATGACAATGATAAGAAAAACAACGTTGTTTTACGAGTTCTTAGCATAGAGACAAACGAATGGCGATATTAGAGGAGGTGTAAAGTGTAGGCAGAACGATTAGAAAAAGTTAAGTTCAGTTTTTAAAACTTGGTGCAGATTTTTTTAATTCATGGAAGTGTTCTTTATTTGGAAACATTTTTTACATTTGTTTTCTGTTTGATTTATGCCAGGTGTTTATTACTTCTTAGATATTTTTACCTCACTTCAGATATATACATTCATTATAAAAGACTATAAAAAGAGGTATATTTCGGCGTACTCCGTAAATTTTACTGAATTAAATTAGCAAAATAGCCTGAAAAAGAGCGCAAACACCAACATCGTACAATTAATAGAAGTGTTTGTTTTTAATAAATCACAAATGTAGGTAAACTTCGCTAAAACTCGATTAATTCACATTCTATAATTAATTCCAAAATTTGACCTAACATCTCTTCAAATATCCGTTATCCTTTCAATGATGCATCGACAGTAGAATGATCAAATCACAGGGTCTTCTTGATGGTCCTGATGTGCTCTTCGAAATCGATTTCCATTACCTTCAGAGCCTCGAGCTTTCTATAGATACAATTTCTTCGCACGCAGCAGGTTTATGTTAAAGCTATTGACCGAATCTTTCGAAGTTTTTTGAGCTATATACTCAGGTTACAAAGTCATTTTTTATAAAATATAAAGTCTTTCGATGCACATACAGCTATTCGTCATAAATCATTTTCAAAAAAAATTGACTACGCTATAATTTTTGTGTAGTCAAATTAATGAACGATAAACATAGATGATTTTGAGACACAAAGCATTTAAAAATACTGTGTTAACCTCTTAAAATTATGAATATCTTGCTTCATCGACCTTGCAAATTGAGCTGTTTCTAAGGAGATAAAAAAACTTGATGAACTTAGCTAGGCTTTAAATTACACATTTAAAACATAAAGGCTGGCTAAGGAAAATAAAATATCATTAGACGCTGTTAGGCCATGTTTTCCTTAAAACCAATTTCGTATGTTTTTATAATCGCTAAACTTACCCAATTAACCGAAATTTATCGGCACCATCGTTTTTATAAAAGCTCTTAAATCATTTGAAGTTTCTCTTTTGAAATGCTTTGACAAATAATATTATGTGATTGTATAATAGATAAAAGTGATTAATTTTAACCAAAAATCTATAGCTGGTTTGTAGAAATTAATGATAGGAATTGTTAAACATTTCAGTGTATATTACCTGAACAGTTTCATTCATTCGCGAAAAAAGTGTTATGTGATATCTATGTCAAAATGGCCCATCTTCTCGTTATTCAATATTAGCTGATGAATATATACTTTTGGCTTAATTGAGGATATACATTCATCATGCACATTCTACGTTTTATATTTCTTCGCCATTATATTCTGCATTTCTGAAAGCAGTGTAAACCTCTCTACTCACCTCTAAATTTTTAAACTACCTTCTGCTTGTTTTGTAAAATTGAGCCAAGCTTTTTTGTGTCTGATTCTCAGCCAACTCATTTTTTTTTCAAATACTTCTAGAGATATGGACGTCTCACCGAGGAATGCAAAAGTTATACTATCTCCTGCATGCTTTTAATCAGTAATCAAATGCATACGAATTCTCTCACTCAAGATTTAAGCGTATGACTTGAACATATATACATGCATTTGGTGGCGATTTTTTAATTTATAGGATATTTTATTGTGTGATGTTACATATCGTAGATAAATTCAGTCATAACAGACTGCCAACGCATTAGAAAATATGAAACCATCACCATTATCGGCAATTAATGTTCCTAATATCCATGGGTATCATACAGTTATTCTACTTACATGGTTTTCATCATAAATCGCCGATGAGTATTTCAAATTTTAAAAAGTATCAATTATCAAGGAAAAATACTTTTTAATAATTAATTATTTGTTTATTTAGGCACGAGTCAATATAAATCCTTGTAGGATCGAAGTATCGTTTGCAATCCTCTGGTGGAAATAAATTGAATACATTCTTTTTTGAACGGATGAGTTAATCTGAATTTTTTGGTTCAGTTCTCTTTACAATACATTTCATTTTACTGAAAGCTTCTTTAATATGATATAAAATGGTTAATAGGGAGATAAATACAGTATTTCATAATTATTAGATGTTAATAAACTTCTCATTTCTTTGCATTTGTGTAATCCTACGTTATCTAATATAAATACGTCATTCCTTATATTTTTAACGTTGTTTTTCTCCATAGGTTTGACAAAAACGAATCTTTCGATTCTCTGTTATAGGGACTTTCGGATATCTCTCAATAGATGACACAACTCTTTGAAATACAAAATGAAACACTGAAGGTTTCATTTATAATTTGTTAGACGCTCTTAGCTTGGGGTCAATTGAGAGGAGAACGGCAATATCAACATCTCATGCTGACATTGAATTAGGTTTCATCAAAGAAAAACAATATATTTACTGGTCTTCAGATGTATCTTAACAAATTGATAATTTTGATATCGTAGCTCGATATTTTCTTTTGTGTTTCTACTTTCTGGAACAAAATGAACCAATGGCTTTGGAAATTGCGGTTATATATACCTACAATTTTTCTAATGGATTATTTTTTAAAACCTTGAGACTAATTGTACGATCGTTATCGATTTCATCAATAATGAAATTTTTGTGTTTGTGGGTAAGCTTACATAGTATTATTCTTTGTTTTCCTTGTCGTTCTCTTTTCAATATCAGTTTACTTTTTGGTTATTGACATTTAATGTATGTAACAGTACAAAATTTCACATATATTCTTTATGTAGTTGCCATCATCATCAAATTTAATGATCAAATGACGAATTTCATACTTTAATGATTATTCATTAGATTATTTGAATTATGCGCGACAGAAAATGGAATGTGTGGAATTTATGATGAAAACTCCGAAAAAATGAATTTTTGTGGATTGTGTTTCTCGTTTATCATTAATATTAAACGAACATTAATTTGAAAATCACAAACTCTATACGAGTAGATATCGAAAATAATTACGCAGTGCATTTTCATAAATATACTATGATATAGAAACTTCATTAGAATACTGATTATGATTGAATATAGAAATTTATGAGCCAAAATAATTTGACTACTATCAGTCATCTCAAAAAGCTGAATCATATATTTTGTATGTAACAATTTAAATAGAGCACTAAACCAAGACACGTAATGTATGTTTAAAATATTAATAACGATCATAGAAAATCAGAGGTTTTACATACTAGAAAAGCCTCAGTACCTAAAATATTCTACTCATCGTAAAATTTGTTCATTTAGAATGAGAAAAATGGTGTTTTTGTGTGTAAATATAAATTAAATGTAATACAGTAGTGTGAGAACATACAATATATTTGGGCTATTATAATCTTTTGTATTTCATCTATTGTGTGCTTTAAAGAATATATCTCTCATACTGATTATTCCAGAAAAAAAACAAAAGTTTCCTTTGTCTATCATCATTGTCTTATGAGCAAAAAATTACAGTGACATGTAATTAATTACGTCGCGGGCGGAGCCCTTGCAATTGATTTGGTTTTCCTTGCAAATTATTTCGTAGAAGAAGTACTGCCTTGATAATTATCGTGAATTTGGGCAGAAAACCAGTTTTTACTATCGATTTCTGCGACCATTAGCGACATTTTAATTTAAATAAATCGTTGTGAATAAAAAAGAACCGTATCGACCACAATAAAAAGTTTAATGTTCAGTATGCATGTGCAACATTAAAAATAATTACAATTTTTTCGAAGATGTGGCTTAACGAACAAGACATCATTAGAGACTTAAGTTATGCCAATCTGAAAATAAAACTCAATCTATTAAGTTAACCTGTTTTTTGTTACTTCTATTGATTTTCTGTTAAATTTATTGTTTCATTTCCAATTATTCACCGATACAACCGGCTTCTTTCGATGAAAAACCAGGTAATGTTAACTATTTTCTACGTTTTACATGCATGCTGAACATCAATATTTCTCAATTTCGGTCGATGCGGTTATTTATTATGTTCAAAAATATTTTTCAATAAAACTACTGCTGATGGTAGTCATCGATGTCGTTATCAGTGGCAAAATCCCGTAGAAAAAACTGCGTTTCTACCGAAATTCAAAATTATATGCAAGGCAGCCACTCGTCTACCAAATCAATTGCAAGGCATCGTTGAGTATATAATCAATGATTTCATTATATTAAAGCATTTTCTTAATATTTTCTTACTTTTGTTAGTACAATATTAGTGTTTTTTGGACCATTTTACGCTTTCTTAATTTTAAAAATATTCTTTTTCATAAATAAAATCAGGTTTTTTAAATAAATTTATCAATACATATTTAGTATTGGAACGTCAACATTTTTTGTCTAAAATTTAGCTTTGATATATATTATATGGAGCATATAAATACTCTAGATCAAAGTTTGTCAACCTGGGATCTTCGGACCGCTGGCGGATCGTGAAGAGCTGCTAGGTGACCCGTGGATAAGTCAACAGCAGTATTGATTTGTTCCATGCAATAAATGATGTTCTTGATAGGTTAGCAAAGGTAAAAATATAGGTTGCAAGGATGTGTAATGAAAAGAAAAAAAAATGTTAATGATTGAAAATTGTATTAGTGTTTATTAAAGATACGTTTCGTGTCTAAACTAGACTGAATTATACTTATGAAGTCAACTTTTGAATTGACTTATATTTTGGAAATTGCTTTAACGAAGATATGTCGTAACGGTTAAATATCCTTCATCGCACAAGCGTGTAAATTTTTTGATAAATTTTGGTTATTTTTTATCAATATATTTATGATTTGCCACGCGTACTAACGTTAATAGATTTTTGAAAAGGAATTGTGACTAGATACTGGAAGATTCTGACGTTTAGGCAGCCAAACCAGAACCTTCAAAAGAACAGCCAAAAACGATATCCCAAACCATATATGATTCCGTTTCGACCTCAGTTAAATTATGATTTATAACATCGTCATTGTGTAGTTTGAAAACATTATCAAATGATGTCATGAAGCCTGCGAAGTTTCAAGTCAACTTTTCTATCATGAATTCGGAGCTTGCCAGTTAGCCGATGGAAAACTTTGAGAGGCATGAAGAGCTCTATATGAAACAGAAAAAAAATAACAGCCCTCATTTCTGTAAAGGAGAAAGCTATTAAGGCATCATATCTATTTTCATTACGAAGAGCAAGTTCTAAAAAACCTAATATAATTGCAGAACTGTTTATTCTACCAGCAGCAGTCGGCATATTTGAAGTTGTTTTAAGAAGGGAATTCATTTGATAACATAAATCCAATCAAATATCTGATAACACAGGGAGCAGACTAATTGCAGGCATGTCTTAAAATGTTGGCTATTAACTGATAGCACTTTGGAGTATGTAAAATTCAAATTTTATCTTGATGAATGTATGGACATTTCCAATTACGCCGAATTTATTGCTTGTGTTCGATACTGCTGGTAAGGAGGAGTATTGAAAGACATTTTTTTCTGCAAGTTCATGCCAGGGCGTATAACTGTCAAAGAACTTTTCAGTGTATTTTATGAATTTTTTAAGTATCAGGTCAAACCTTGACACAATGAGTTGACGGGCGCCTAGAGGGGCTATTGTGATGAATTGTCGTAAGTCAGGTTTAGTAGCAGTAATATAAATAGTGGAATGTCACATCGTATCCAAGCACTACAAGATTATCCTCGAAATCTTGGCAGGAAACGGCATCGATGATGATCTTGCTGACGCGTTTTCACCTTTCATAAAAATTTGTTAATTTTTTCAAAACCAGGGCCATCAATCATCTTTTGTTTGAAAATATGTGCATCGAAATGAAAGGCAAACATAGGCATTTGATACTACACAGAGGTGTCCTTTGACTAACATACTGTCTCGTTATTGGACGTGTTAATGAATTAATAGAAGAGATACTCTTTTGTATAAAGCTGCATAAAGAATCGATCCTGCACTGGTTAATAGATTATCCATGGGTTGATAAACGACATTATCTCGCAGTCATTTTTAACATGTTAGAACGGTTCAAAGTTTTATTGCAAGGACAAAATTCCAATTATTGAAAATTATAACGAAGTAGATACATACCAGAAGAAACTTTATATATCAAAGGCAAGATATGAATTAGGCAACTATCATATGTTTCGACTGTTGGCTGACTTTATGAACGTGAACAATATTATGAAGCCCGTCATTACCGATACCGTTTTCCATAATCTACAACAGTTGTGATATTACTGTCACAAGTATTTCTTGGGCGACGACGTCAGCGTATTTGATTTGATTCAAAATGATTTGAATGCAAGTAGGCCAATGTAAGTAGTCACGAATGAGATTAATTGGTCGAATAGTCGTATGATAGGACATTTCGCTGGATGTTTTCTAGAATGCCACTGCTGTCATTCTGGCCAGCATGCATCGATGAGTATTCGCTTCTGTTCGATAAAGGCGATAACTTCATTCTATCTTTTTCTACGACATACTTATGCAATACAGCATTTTCTGCAGTTGGTGATAAAGACGAATTAGAGGTGAAGGCCGGATATTACGATGGCATACGAGTATGTTTATATAGCATATCACCACGTTTGGACACACTCCAGTTCAAAGAAGGGTCAGCCTTGGCACTGATAAGAACACTCCCAAAAGACAATTCTATTTTAATATATTCTTACTTGTTGTTTCATTTTTTATAAGCAAAATACATGGGTATGTTAAATGGTAGTTACAATTAATGTTATTAACTAAGCACGGCATACTATTTAGCGGAATTCAAATCGATTTATCCTAAATCTTAATGAGATATATCTGTGATTAAGCTGATTTACAAAAAGTCGAGGCAAGTTTGTCTTGGACTATGGGTGTAAGCCCTTCTAGTTTGAATTTATGTGGGGTCGAAAGCCTAAACAACGGTAAAAACCTCTATTCTAAGGATTCGGTATGAGTTTCTACGGTCTATAAAGATCATCTAAGCGGTCCGTAGCATAAACAATTTTGTGATCAAATGTTACAGATGATTGTAGCTATCATCCACCAAATTCATTTTATATCTCACAGACTCCATTTTATTTGGCACAAATACCCTATTTTATCTCTCATCAACAAATGTTTGTTGATATATTTAATCAATGATTTTAACGAGAATGATGATTTTCATCATAAAATACGATTTTTCAAACAATTTGTGCTGCTAGTTTTAAATGTAAATTAGAAGAAGACAAAATGTATACATTAAACTTTCTATTAGGTATTCGTACCTCAAAATATCTCTCATTGTCGTCATAGAAGCATATCATTTATCGACAAATTATATTCTTGGTACTGTAGGATGGACAAGAAGTAAAAAGCTGATGAACTTTAGGCAGCAACTTAGTAGTCATGTAATCATTATGGTTTGTGGTTTGGTTCGATATTAAACCAGCTCTAAGAGTCGCAAAAACGTCTTTTAAAATTAACAACTAGACTATGGGTTTATACTCGAAAATTCAATAATCAAACAAAGAATTTTGTAGAAGAAACAATAAGTAGAGAGTTGGATAGAAATTAAATTGAATCTGCGCAATGTAAAATCATATCTTCGCGATGTAAAATGTAATCTGCCTGATTGAAAATTGAATTCTTGCTATATAGGATGAAAATCCTGTATATTACAAAACAATATGATTACTCAAGATTCTCAGAGCAATTCAGGATATTCATAAATAGAAAAAATAACGAAGGACAACAAACAAAATCATGATTTTCATTTATTCAACAAATTATACGGTTTGCCGGATGTTTTAATTTTTAGGACATAATTGAAGTCATCCTAAATTATTGAAGATATACGTCACGTAGAAGTGGTAGTGATAAATCTTCTAAACCATCAAAATAATTTTTAAGGACAGAGAAGGATTCAAACTTTGACTCCATATTTTCTCTGTTTATTAGATACAAATTACTTGATTTTACATTCTTCATAAAATCGGCGCTTGAAGAACCTATATTCGCCGCATTCTACAGCCAAACGAATGATCTCTTCCAACTTAATTAATGAGTATCGTTTCTTAAGCGAATCTAATAATTCGAATGATATCCATTTTAGGTCAAAATTTGTGCGATGTTCCAAAAGTCGCCGGAGACAATTACCATCAAGATGCGGAAAATCGATACGCTTGATTTTCAAAATATTTCATCTAAAAAGAAAATTTATGCTCCGGAATTCGATGTATAGTATTCCTGCATGACACTATAATATAAGCTGAGGCAGCATCAGTTACAAAATTAGGAAACGCCCAGTTCGCAACATCGCATGAATCGCACATGTAAGTCGAATTTTCTATTACTCACATTTTATGATTACCAAACATATCTCTTATGAAAATTATCGACGGTTGCAATGCGAGCAAGAGTTTGTTAATATCAGCAATTATACTGGTAAATACAGAAATTACCATTCTGATTTGCATATTTTTGAAAGGTTTGGCAATCTTCCATCAAGCGTGATTAAATTAAGACGATATTCTCCAGCCAGGGCTCTAATGAAATGGCCAACGCCCTTATCGTTTCCCTTAAATAAAAATTGGTGATACATCGTCTATTAAAAAATTTTGATAGACATTGAATTCTTCAATAAAATTAATAATTACTTTTACATAGATCGGGTTTCAGTATAGGAAAAACAATTTTTAAAAAAACTTTTCCTTCATCTTATCTAACCCATAGATATCATCGAATGTTTCAGTTGGAATTCAGACAGAAACTGGCTATAAAAGGAAATAGTACTTCCTTTTTCTGACAATTCCTTTTTTATTCTGTAATTAAACTAAAATAAACCTTTCAATATCATCCTTTGATATAATTCCGTTCATTGGATCTTTTTGTTACCTTTATCAATCTCAGAAGTCACTCGCGACGTCGCACAAAACCTGGTATTTATAATAAAGAGTGCTACGATGTGTAATTAGAGTCTGTTACTTATTCCCTTAAACTCATTATCATTCGGTTTTTGTTAGTTACATAAATAAACCGTAAATTCGTTTCAAGTGGTATCTATCGATGTCAGAAATACTTCAGAATTTGAAATGATAAAATGTATGACTTCAATTGTTATTACTAGATCGACCGATTGCCTTTCCATACTATTAATAAACAAATATTATTAAAACCAGGGATACAGTCAGCCGATTAATGAAACCGTCGATTTTTTGTTTGGCTTTTATTTCAATGATCTTATATCAGAAATGCAAGATGACCTTCTTCAAAACAATATTTACAAATATTTTCATAGGTATTTTGGAAAATATTTATCATTTGGATTGTTCTATTGGAGAGTTATTGTGGTCCAACGTATGCTATTGCTGTTTAATCATATGATATATCTTTAATCGTCAGTATATCGATCGACCTGTTTCAAATTAAAACTCAATTCTAAACAGCAAAGAACAATCGATCAAATATCTCAGTTATAATTTCATCTTGTGAATATTTACTCTTAACTAACATGCCAGGTTGTACGTACGCGTGCTCAGAAGTTTAATATCGCATATTTACCTTCGAAGTTAATTCGAAACAGGATTGTTTTTCGGAATTATTTATATATTGTTGATTAATTCTATAGCGTGTAGTTTTAAAATCATAAAATGCATATAGATTATTAATGAATATAATGCTTAAATAGTTAACCGTGGAATAAAAAAAAACATGATGGAATTTTGAGGTTTTTCTGATAATATCCGTGCCTCTTTTTGTTTCTAGTAGAAATGTCAAACTAAAATAACATTGATAGATATATATAGTTCTTAAACGCAATTTTTTCTATGAAAACATTCATCAATTTCAATTGTGACCAAAACAAATTGCATAAATTCATAATGCGCCTGCTAAAAGTATGTAAAGACGCAATAAAATACCAGATCCTCTCGATACCGTTTTTTCAATATATTATCAATTTTCAACATGTAATTGAAATATACATACCCCCTGTTTTAGTTTAAAGAATGGATAAATAGATTTAAATCTTCGGGTATATTTGTAAACGAATGCTATTTTCCAATAATTTCAATGTATGTTTAACTTAAAATAAAGAAATGGATTCTCTTCGATAAAATTAAATATTATTTCAAATTAGTAAACAATTGTTTTTTGAGGACTCTTTTATGAGATACATGAATGGGCCAGGGGTTCTCTGAATTCTAGCCAACAATTTTTCAAATGTTGCCAAAAAATTTTCTTAGAGTAATTATCCGTGGATTACCAGATTTCAACTATGTAACCTATCACTCAAAAATTAGATATGGGGAGATAAGGCTTTTAAAAATGGAAATCTTATGCGATTGTGCTCATTTCGGGCAAAAATATTGAATAATATCACGTTTTTGTGTCATTATTTTTCTTGAAATTAACAAAAATTAAAATATTGATGAAATTTATTCATGAACTAGCAATATTACTCAATTTTTGAATGTATTTCGTTCAATGATTGGGCTAAATCATGTATGATAACTCTCCATATACTTCATTAATATGTAGATCTTATATATTATTTTGGACAAATGTTTTGGACGTGTTCAAACCTGCATTGCTGTACGGACTTGATGTCGACCTCGAAAGAGATGAAGTCGACGTACCTGTATGGTAGTACTCACGAGAGGCACACTTCTGCGCGAAGTTTGGATACTGATTGGCTCACACATACTCAAACTATTCTGTATTTTTATTTAATTATGATAATATTTTAAATTTTGTAAAAGTGAAACAAATAATTTGTATAGCAAGCTGCAATACCTAAATGACTTCAAAAAATATCAAATTTCTATTTTTAATTAAAATTAAAATAATAAAACCTCACAAATATTGAACATTATTAAAGAAAAATGTCGTCGATTTTTTTATCCATAAGGAATCGAGAATGACAGGTAGTAAGATATAGATAGTATTTTTTGATCACCAAGATTCAAATGTGATTGTTTGTATGTTCAGAAATTGATATAATATTTTATAATTATTTAACACACAGATATTATTAGTAGATGGAAAACCTATATTTTTTTTTATTGATTCTTCATTTTAATATAAATTTGTAAATCAGATGTTTCACTATGTATACCATTAGTTTCTGGGGTATTTTTCTGATTCGAGTTCTTTTTACAATGATATATTAGATCATATTCATGTAACATTAAAAATAACAATCAATTTCGATTTAATTGATTTGTGATAGATTTAATATTCTTTTAAAGATATGTTTCGTTTAATTATCATGATATAAATGATTTTATGCGAAAATAACCCAATTAATAGAAAAGTTTATAAATTGATTTTGAACAGAATTCAATTGAGCATTTTAGAAATCAACTTATTGTTGGTTAATATCTACTTTATTTTTTATGATTTATTATTTTGAAAAAAATTTCACATGAAAAAGATATTGGAATTGTTAGTATTTTACGTCCAGACATGTCTAACATACATATTGTTTAGTGATCATATTGCAACATATATTAAGATGATGATCATATAAATGTTATTTAACATTGAATATGGTATTCATCAGTATTTTGGAATTGATCATTTTAATCCCAGACATATATTGGATACCATCATTGCTTATATACATAATTTTGAAAACATAGATTAAAAACGTATCTTATATATTATGTGACATTTTGTCTTTCATATTAAGACACTAAGTTTTATGTTAGGACATTTTTCATGCGCGTGCGCGACTAAATTTTTTCTAAAATCTTTCCTGTAACGTGAAAATTTAAAAATAAATAAAGAGTACAGGCCCAAAACAATAAAATAAATATCATTTTAGTCTCTCCATATATTGTTCATGGGTTTACAGTCATCTAAAATCTTTAACAATATGAAAAATACATTGAAAATTTTTACATCGAAAACCAATATTTACTGGTTGGATCTAAATCTCCATAAATGCAGTTATTATTACGATGAACACGGTTATTTATACTTATTTTAGGTTTTACATAATAGGAAATATTTTAGTAAAATAACTGGTCCAATATACAGTAGGTTCTTAAATAGAAACTTATGTTTCCCCAATTTGATCGGTACAATTTCCCATAATGGATGAAAAACCCACTAATCAATAAAAAACAAATGAAACTGTGTCAACCTTCAGAATAGTGGAAGGTGATAAAATTCAAGTAAAGTAAAAGACACCTGATCATTAACATTTTTTAAGGCTTCGATATCCCCTCATTCTTTATTTCTACTGTGCTTTTACATACCATGGAATTTCATATGAGCAATAGATATTCCAAAATGAAACCCATGATGGCCCACTATGGTTGCAAAACACTGATAGCATGTCATCGTAGATTTTGTATCAGCTTTGATAAAAGTCAGTTACGCATGATTATAATCCATACGGTATAAACTAAGACTGCATTTTTTGTCGAAATTTATAAAATTGACGGATTGTATAGGGTGATACCCTTCAATAATTCTTCTAAAATATGCTGTTGGCATTGTTTCAAATCGATTAATTATTAAAACAAATTGATACAGTAATCGCGTTCCTATTTTCAGAAATGGGAGTATAAGATTTTGAAAAAATTGATAAATATACAGGGATAAACTAAATGAGTGCTAACTGCTGTCAAAACAAATTAATTGCCTGGAATTAACATGAAAAATTTTATTTCCATTTATTTAGTCAAGTTATAAACGTTCATATATCTTATGAAATAGTATATTTTCAGTCTGGTGGACTAACTAAAATATCATTTATATACAGTCTTGATCAGCCATTTTTCGGTTTGTGCAATCAACATAACATATGCCGGCGAGGCGGCTGAAATTGTGCAATCAACATTCTGTATTGGGTAATAGATTTTCCATTTTGCATCGTACAGCTGAAATTATATTATTTGAAAGGAATATCAAGAAAATTCTACAAACCAAAGGAAAATGTGTTCTGTTTGCTATTATTAAAGAGTTCGTCGTTCAAATCAAAGAATTTCGAACGAGGTACGGTGTTTCATCGTTTCCCTCGGTCAATCGTCAATATTTTAGCCTCCGTAAAAAATTTATGAACCCGATCGAAAATTTATTTTCTAAATTGGAAACTGACTGTTGGGCAGTGGAATCCATGAAACACAGAACAACTTTTTGACCTGATTGAAAGAGCGTCAACTAGTATAAATTCGTCTTAATATGTAGGTTTTTACCAATATTTGAAAAATAACAAGCGCGCTGGATACAAAGAATTCCAATGGAAACAATTTATTTTATTTCTGCTTTGGGTTTTTACACACCATTTTATACATATTTTTAGAATTATTGTAATATTTTTGCTGAGCCAATAAAGTTAAAAATTGATTGCACAAAACAGAAATTTGGCTGACAAACGCTGTAAACATGTTTAAAATCTCAATAATCCACACAATAAAGGTTATTCTCGATCCAGACACCACAGTAACAAAAGAATAATGGCGTTCTATTGTTTGAGTATTGTTGATGTCTACTTTTTGATTTTTTTCAACGTTTAAAGCTGCTTTAACATTTTTTCTGTATTGGAATGATTACAATCGTCTAATAAATGCAGTCTTTAAAAAAATATTCTCATTTAATTCTTCATAGATACATAAGTTGATGTACGTTTATTGGATTTATCTTTCGGGGGAAATTTTTTATGTTTTTGGTAGAAACATCGATTGAGAAGATATATATCTTTAATAAAATAATTAACCCTTGTACACAAATTTTTCGAATATTTTTGATGGCTTATTTCAAGATACTCAATAATTTCTTTCTTTTATTTAATGAAAAAGCTAGTCTTTGATTATGATTTCGTAGATTATTCTTCGTACGGCAAATGAAATGAAAACGAGAATCGATAAATATTAATCATAGTTAAAACTAAATGAAAATTGTTTTTGACTAAAAATTAGACGAATTCGAATGTATTGAAAACTAATTTGAGATATATAGACAATTAATATTTTTGAATTCCCAATTTCGATTTATAATCTTATGATAATTCATTGTAGTCATTAATTGTCTGAAATTATAATTTTTACATCAGACATGTTTTAACCCAATTAGTTATCACTTTTTTTATAGTGCCTTGCGATTGATATCATCGGCGGGTGGCAACCTTGCTATTGATAACGTTGACGAGATGCGGCCTTGCAAATGATCTCGAATTTGGGTAGAAACGATGTTTATTTCGACAGATTTTGCAACCAATAACTGCATCGATGACTTCCAATAGCGGTAATGTTATTTAAAATTATTGTCTAGAATAAAAAAAAATGTATCGACCGAAATGAAAAAAAGTAATGTTCAGCATGCATGTAAATCGTGAAAAATAGTTACTATTACCCGGTGCTTCATCAAAAGAAGCGGGTTGTTTCGATGATAGTGGGAAATTCAAATTTCAAGGCGCCTAACACAAGAACATATCACTAAAGCACTTATTTCAATTATTATTATAACTTTTCACATTGGGTATATTTTCTTTTAAATTAAATAAATAATTTAGAAATAAACAATTGAGTTCCTTTCCTACTTGGAAATCAAGTGCAAGGTTGACGTAGCCAATTACAAAGTGCAATATCATATCAGTAGCCTAAATGTTAAATAATTCAGTTGTTAGAATCGTTCTTATTTAGATGTCATAATTTTTTCGTTTTTCATTCATCCTCGTTCGCTATAAACATCAATCTCTTAATATTCATTGATATCAATGTCTATGTAGGCTTAAAATTAAGGAATTTCACTTAAAGGAATACCTACAACAAATAATGAACATGAAAACTTTATATCAGAGGTGGGCACAGTTAAGCGGATGATGGCTTATATGATTTTTTGGCTTAAAATCTCAGGCCGGATTACATATGGCAATTAAATAATAAGCGGTGAGCTAATGTTTAGTTTATTGACGAAGTTTTCATTAGAATTCATCAAAATTTCATAATTCTTGAATCAAAAGGATAAATAAATATTGGAAAGATCTACCCAGTGTTTGAAGAATTAGATTCGTTCTTTACCGCCTTAAATTTTATGCATTTTGATGAGTCAGATATTGGCAATAGAGCATGTATAATGATTTAATTGATTGCAAAATAATTAATTTTAATAATGCAGTTCCGTATTATGGGTTGGAAATTCTCATGGATGATACATCTGCTCTTTTTCACAAAAAATATATTTTTACCCTTATAATTCGGACCAATCAAACTTAATGGCATGAGGGCCGGATCAAATAAGATGATGTCTTATAGCTTCTCATCTGTGTTATAAACCGTTGAAATTCAAGGTTTGTCACAAAAGATAGTATACGTTGATTATCGATACATTTATTTTTACTTCTAACATGAGTTTGATGGAATAAACTAATACGGCTGAGGGCCGGATTAAGAAAATATTAGGGCCGGATAAGTCTCGCGGACCGGAGCCTGCCCACCCATGCTTTATATTTTGAACATATTTCGAAATTAAAAAAGAAAAAAAAACAATTATTTTTTATTGCAAGAATCAAACATATGAATGAATAATCTATTTCAAAATATCTCAGTTGAACAGAGAATGCCTATTTCTATACGAATAATATCAGTAAAAGACATCGCAGACTCTACATTCTAAAAAGTATTTGATACCATCATAAACAAACACAATAAATATTTTAAAAATCTATATTTTGATAATAATAATCAAAAATATTAAAAGTGTAAATTTCTTCACAATTTTAGTACTTTTAGGAGAAATCTGAAAAAAATTAGATTGATGATAAAAGAAGATATTTAAAGTAAATATATTCTGTAAAACAAGCATTTGTCAGTTCATAGTGTGTATCAATCCGCCTGATGATTTAATATTTATCGCATAGTTAACATCATCCTTAATTACTAAAGTAATACATCATTAAGTGGAGGCAATGAAAAAGCTTCTACGCTGCATTTTAAAGCCATTTGAAGATCTGAGAATGTTTCGATGTTTGAATCCATTTTCCCTCTAATATGTAGATGAAGCATACTTTAGTCGTAAGGGTATAAATGATTGGCGGTTGTAGAACCTATATTCACGACAAATTAGAGCCGACTGGACGATCTCACGTTGCTCATTCAAAGGGTAAGAGAAAAGTTTTTTCAATACTTCATTAGTTATAAAATTCAGATCAACTTGGACTCGATTTTGCAAAATTCCTCTTATAGTCACATGATTATAAGGTGGAAAACAGAATAATTTATATTGCATACTTCTAAAATATTAATAATTACCCCGAATAGTTTTTTGATATACTATGACCACATGAGACTATAGTATAGACTTTGGCATTATCGATTTTATAAAAAGAATATGCTGATTTAACAGAAGGGCATCGTTGACCATCATATGCATTGCTACCTATATTCTAATTTGTTTTAATACCACACCAATCCCTTAGAAATATGATGCTCGGTTGTAAGGAAATCATGAGCTTCTCGATATTAGCTTTTATTCTTGTTAAAACTGAAAATACGACGAGTTTCTCAAGAATTCTTCACTTTTTGTAGATCTGCCGTCAATTGTGAGTAAATTTAGACGATATTCTCCTGAAAGTGCTCGTATGAAGTGACTAACACCCTTATTTTGAGCCTTAAATAAAATTAACCTACCACATTTTCTATTGCAAAACGTTTTATAACTTCACGTTCTTCATGAATTTATTAATTTACTTGTAAAAAGATCGGGTTTAAGTAAAGGAAGAACAATGAATGAGAAAAACTTGTCTTTCATCTCATCCAATCCATATACGTCCGTGAATCTTTCAGTTGGAATTCCGACACTAACTATTATTCAAACAATCATGTACCTCCCAGATCAGCCAATTCCTTTTTAATTCTGTATAAACAATAACTAAAACCTGATAATTTCATCCTTCGATAAACTTCCTTCCATTGATGCTTTGTGTCTTCTATTGATCAACCAAGTCTCATACGACGAGATTTCTAACGGCTTATATTTAAAAACAATGATACGATGTATAAATAGGCTCAGCTATATTAGTCATTGTTGGACATCAGTTATTAATATTTTAAGTATACAAATTTTAGCAAGCTTCCGTTGCCATTTCTATCCCAAGATTTTGAAGGATGTTGGATAATTACACGTATGTCATCAGTTGTATAAGTGGATCAATGATTTCTCTTTGAGTAGGCCGACTGGCCAAAGTTAAAAACAGAAAAAGGGTATAAGATTTACTAATAATCTACTCCTTGGTAGTTTTACGTTTACATTTGATGTATGCAAAAATAATCATGCATTTTCCACGATACTTTTGAAATGATTGTTTTAAGCCTTGGGATATTTAGTAACAATTTGGAGGATGATGGCAGTTAGGTGGATTAATCGTATGTTATAATTTTGTTTGATCATATGATGGATGTTATCCTTAGAACATCAGGCAACATAATAATATGTAATTGCAACATGGGTAACTGAGTATTATAAAATCTGAATAAAAACCAATATTCTGCTGATAATTAGCATGTGAAAAATTTGTAAAATTGATGCCGTCAGATCTAAAAAACTGATTGAATGAGGACGAAACTAACATTTTAAATTAATAGCATATTTTATAATCTGGATCTAAAAATATTAAAAGATTTTGTAACCGGATATTCCGTGTGTTCATTGTATTAAGAGATTTTATGATTCTAAAACGAGTATTTGTATACCCAGAACTAAAGCCTTTCCGCTTTCTCGAAGATGACAAAAAATTATCACAATTCCCATTTTCTGATTAAAAGTGTATCATTCTTATGTGCCAGAAATAACAAAAGCATGTAATAACTATTTCTGTAGGAAAGGTTGAGTTAATTCCATATGTATGATTAGACATCCGTTTTTGAAATGCTCAAACCCGCGCCGGTGCATAACTATAATGCCTACATATCAACAGCTGTTGCAACACACTAAACTTGGTATTTTTCCTTGAAAAGGGTCGCATTTTGGCTAGTTAATCTTCTGTTTTCGAAGTTAAGGTCAGCATCTAACTCACACTGGCGTAATTCACACCCACCATTCTCTCTCTACTCAGGAGATGACGGTTATCAAAATGCCATTTCTCTCATTAGTACATAAATTAAATTTCAAACCATCTTCTGATAAAATTCGTCAATAAATATCCTTCGAGCATAAAATACAATGGCACACATTTTGCTCATCTCTTTGAAACATTACCAATTATCATTGATTTGAATGTTTTTGTTAAAATATTTATTTCAATTCGAATTGGTGGCAAATCAATCAACCGAATATAAAAAATAAAAATGACATGAGAATTGATGATCAAAAATCAAATGAGGTTATTTATATTGAAAAATATTTTCATCGTGGCAAGAGTATCTACAATAGAATTATACTTTTGAATGTAGATAAAAAATATTGATAATTATCAAATGAAACAATGACCCCCTTTAACTACAGATCAAGATATGCATCGTAACTCAATTAATGAAATGAGGATTTGGGGCCTTGAATGTGTAGATTTTGTAGAATCGAATTGAAAAAAAAAGCTCTAAAAGTCGTCGATATGTCGATTGTTTTACGATGACATAAAAATAAACATACCATAATTCCAACAATTCATGAAGTTTCCTATTTATTGCGATAGTGTAAACTGAATAGTATGCTCCTTAAAGATCTATCTGAAGTCAAAAACAAGTGGAATATTACAGGAATCTATCAATCATTAATTTAAATTCGTTACACACATCTTAGTTCTCTCCCAAAATATTGATACTGCCAGGAACAGCTCAAAACATCATTTAATTCCATGAATGAAAGACAGAAGCACTCATTTGGGGCCATCAGGGAAATATATGTAAATAGTTTATATCCAAATATCTACGACTAATAAAGTTCAAGAAAATATAGATCCACCAGCATGTCAATATCAATCCTAATTTTGATCATTTCATTCATTATGTTAATATTATAATTCAATCTTTATTAAAACGTTGATTTGACTACCCACCATCTGCTCACCAGGTTAATAATGACCATCTTATTCGTAGACCGATCAGTTGAAGGTTGTTCTAACCATTAAAAATACAAACCAGCGAAATGAGATGTGAGATTGCACTCATTACATGTTAGCTCATGCAATCAAAAGGAGATAAGAGTTTCGTTATCCATTATTTTTGTCTGGTTCATGATATCAAAGAATCCGCTTAAAGAATTCTTTGATATAATCCAACATTTAAGTAAATCCCGATATATTTATGAATGTTCCTATTATAATAATCTATCTATAAATGTTTAATTTTTATTGTGTGACCCATTCATTTGTATAATGAACTCATTATGATAGTAAATAATATGCTTGTAGGGGATATAAATCTAAATATCCAAAAGTTTTCGTACAAAAAAAAGAGTAAATTCTATGACGCAATGTTATTATATTCAAATCGTTCACATTCGACCCCAAATATCAGCCAAGGATTTCACAATCTACTTTAAATGAAATGTGGATATATTTTCGGCAATGAAATGTGCGATTTCCGTATTTTAACCAGCATAATTTGATTCAATTTAGAATAAGTATCTTCCTTATACTGTTATAAAATATGGATAATGTATAAGTAAACACCAGAACATCATTTACTCAACAATAGTTCTGATATTAAAACATCGAATAAGGCACACAAATATCAAAATGATGTGGTTGTTTATAGGCTCGCAAATAACCGATCGTATACATTTAGATGTTTATCAAATCAGAACAGTATCGGATGGGTTTGGAATATAAATTTCAAACTCCGTTTCAGCTTTTTATCGTAATTTATGGATCACATGATACACATGTAAAAAAAATAAGGAGTAAAAAACTATTGACCATATTGTTTTCATTTGAAGCTATTATGATGTTCATTACGGTTAAAAATAACACATTTATGCGAAGTTGTAAAATTTAGGCATTAAATCAATACGAAATTACAGATTACTTTGGATCACGACTATTTTTATATAGATTGATATATCAACCTATGTGGCTTTGATGGTCGAATTTTAGAAACTTTTTCAAGATAATTGTGTACAGTATAGAATTAAATAATATTTTATATCAGCAAAAAATTTTGACAAAAATTAATCATACATATCTTGGGTTGATCGAGGATTATCACTCATCTATTCGAATGATGGATTGAACTCTCTTCCCATGACATTTTAGTGCTAATCTATCGATTACCCACTTTATCCGAAACTCTATAATAGAATATTAAAATTTACTATCAGTAGCTTGATTTTTCGAAATATATTACATGGAATAATACAGTGCCTTGCGATTTATTTCGTTGACGAGGGGCTGTCTGAAATAAGATATCGAATTTTTGAAGAAACTCAGTTTTTTTCGACCAAGTTTGTCGACCAATAGCCGCATTTTGATAAAAATATATTATCTAACATAAAAAAATACAATTCTATCCACCAAAATGAAAAAGTTTAATGTTCAGAATGCATTTAAAACATGAAAATTAGTTACCCTTACCTGGTTTCTCATCGAAAGTAGCAGGTTATATCGATGAATAATGGGAAATGTTACAATAGATTTAACCTAAAATCAAACGAAGTAACAAAAAACAGTTAGATTAATATATGAAGTTGGATTTTAAAATAGGCTAAACTTCAGTCTCACCGAATATCTTCTTTGTTAATTCACATATTCGAAAAAAATGATAACTATTTTTCATGTTGTAATGCATACTTAACAGTACAGTTCTGTTTTTTGTTCCAAAAATTTATTTCAATCAGAATGCGGCTATTGGTCGCAAAACCTGGTTGAAAAAACCGATTTTCTGGCCCAATTCGAGATCAATTGCAAATCTGCCCCTTGGTGGACTAAATCTATTGCAAGACACTATGATGGTAAATTTTTGCTTGATTGCCATCATGTTTAGATTCTATGTTTATTGACGATTCCTCAAATGATTTGTGATAATTTTATAATTTGACATATTTTATTGGTTTTTATAAAACTATGTTGAAATTCATTGATATAATAATTTTTCGTATTATTGATTTTTCGTATGTCCATACTTCAGTAAACAGGCGTTTTCGAAAATACATAAGTTGATGTAACAGACAAATAATCACTGTTAGGCTAAGATGGGTTAAAATAGATCAATCTATTGAAGAACATGTAGTTACTATATTTATTTTTGAAAGGAAATACTTCTACGCCTTAAATTATATTAATACGGTTTTCAAAATGAATAAATGTCACAAGAAACTAAGCAATGCAAGGAAATATCAATCTTTTTTAAAGCGAATAACGATTTAAAAATATGGGTTAATTGTGAGTCGAATAATTTACGTTATCATATTTTTATGAATGAAGGCATCGTTCAAAAAATACATAAATGTTTATACAAAGTGGTATTTAAAGAAAATGATAGTGATTACGCTAGTCAACTTATTGATCGTTTAGATTGGGGACGCATTCGTATAAAAACTAGATGAATGTAACTGATCATAATTAATGCGACTAAAAGGGTAGAAGATTCTTGTGAATAAATCTGGTCCCAAACCGGAATTATTCATTTATTATAATTTCAAAAAAATATCTTATTCGTCTTAATATTATTCATTTAGAATTGGTTTTTGATATCAAAATTGACATTCAAGTTTAGTTTCAATTATCAGTGAATTAAATATTTTTTGTATATAATATGATATTTGTAGCTCATTGTTGTGATATTTTTAACACATTTTAATTCCTTTTTATGGCCGGACAAAAAATATTTATAGTAGATTTTAATGATATAGCATTTGGATATTTGACATCTATTCCTTTCCCAAAGCAATTATAGACAATGTCTAATAAAACAAATCAAAATATCCTCGAGATACAGGTTTTCCATTTACTTTCGAGCATGATCCATCTACTATCGAGCGTCCCTATCGTTCATCATTGCGCATCCGAACATTCATTATTGCGCACCCGAAAACGACATACGTGATCTACAGTTAAATATGAGTCTTCCCATTATTTATTAATTTTTTAATTTTATTAAACAGGCAAATGACTAAATAACGTCCTCATCCTCATAAGGCAAAAACGCAGAAATTATTAATAAAAATTATTCAGACAGGTTTTGAGCAAGCAACATTCTTGATCGTTAAAATAGATGTTCGAAGGGTGTTTTTTCTTACACGCATTGCAGAATTTGTTTTATCATAAATATCAGAAGTGAATTGAAATGTATAGTGAGTGCTTTTTTGTATTGCCCTCAAATCATTAGAAAATTTAATGGTAAGTGTAAACAATGAAATGTAACTTATTTAATATTCTGTACATTCTGTGTTTTTGCATATGAGAATGAGGATCGTATTTACTCATTTTTCCACTTATTAAAATTATAAATTTATGAATAATGGGTAGACTCATATTTAGCTGTAAATCACGTATGTCGGTTTCAGGTGCTCAAAAATGAATGTTCAGATGCGCAATGTTGAATGCTAGGGATGATCGATAGTAAATGGATCATGCTCGATAGTAAATGGAAACTCCGTATACAAATTATTAAGAACAACTATAAATATTTTGCTTAACCATAATTATCGGTATACATTACCATATATCATTATGATTCGCATTAATTTATAAAAAACCCATTTCAGAAGAAAACCTGGTCAGAATTCACTCGAATAATCAAGGTTCTTCTCTCTTCTTTTACGGCATCTATTGTTATTTTCACTAAAATTGTGTATTTTTTTCTAAATGTGGCAAATTTTGTCTAACTTTGTTCACATTAAATATTTCTACTACTGCCCTCAAAAAAGTGATGCCTGAATGTGTTTGTATGATGATGGATTTAATTTAAAAGTTCTCGAAGCTACAAAGTGCTTCTGAATAAAATGTTTTTACAGAATAAATCGAGAAAGAATGTAGGATTTGTTAACAACTTGTTAAATAAAAACTTAAAATATTCGAAACTGCAATATAGTAAGTTCTTTCATATCATCATAAAACAGGGATTAGAAATTTAGAGTCATTTTATAAGAAATTCGTCAGTACACACGATGAACTGATTCGACCTTGTATAGCAGTTTATTAATATCTTTTATACAGGGATTGTTTCTATAACCAATTTTCACCTCACTGTCTACTTAATATAAATTTTCGAAATATTACTAAACCTGGCTTATACGCTAGTTATAAAACATCAATACTAGCAATACGAGGCTTTACAAAGAATTAATTGTTTCTTACAATCGTATGTGTGGTTTTGTTTACTATATCGAAAATTTGTGTTGTTCTTATTTTAATAATAACAAAAATTACTGCGATGACTTCATAAACATTCATCAATAAATCTGGTTAATTGATTATGAGAACTTAAATTATTATAATCAATCCTTCGAGATTATATATCTTTTGTATCGGTACAAATTATCACCGCATACCTATTGAGTTGGATTTATGAGACGAGCCAAAAAGTCACTAAATTATCTGTTGTTCACCACAATTATATTGGTAGTAATGAAACGAAAATCATTCAAAACACCAAAATAATAATACCCTGTTCTATCATTGAGTAAATTGATGTTATTTCTTGATGCTTTGAACAAAAATAAATTGCAGGAGAATATCATAAAATATCAAAAAAATGATAATATGGCTATGGGTTTGATAACTATCTTGAGGCCATACTCTGATTGTTGATAATATATTAATAATTTTGTTACAGTTGATCTTTGGTCATCTGCTGCGTTTCTTAATTTAAGTCAAATCTAATAAAGTAATTGTACTCTGGACAATCTATTATATTCATTTGCGGCAAAATGCCAATCGTCGGACATCATTTCTCGGTTGTGAATATATGGCATCAAGTTTATCAATTCTATAACTTTAAAAATACAGTAATATGTTTTCAATTCTCACATTCTGTATTATGGCTCGTTTAAATGTACTGCTATGGTTTTCACCACCATCATATTTAAGGTGTTTTTTTCTTTAATAATTAAGAAAAATATTCTGAATCCACATTACGCAAATTATCATTATTAGCATAATCCTGAAATGGTTTTGATGTTATTGCGTTTTCTTAGATTATTGAACATGTCTACTTTTTGATAAATTTTACAGCATAGATACATTTTTCTCGGTATGTTTAAATGTTGATGATACACTCGAGGAAATATGAGATCATTTAGATTGATAAAAGAACAAATCAAATCTATACAAGTTAATGTTTGTTAGTCATGCGCAAGATATGAGATGATATTGGGATATTATATAAAATTCATATTTAGATTAGGAAATTAAGGCTAAGATGTCACTCCATTAAGAAGCGCGTCTGAAATTTTTTGTATATCTTTGTGAATTATATTTCAATATTTATTGGTATTTGTATGTTATTTTAGAAATTAGTATGATTAAATAGTGAACTGAAAATTGTATATATCATCATTAAATTTCTAGAAAATTCCATTTTGTTTGTTTGAAACTGTTAAGGGCACGAGAAATCAAAATCTATTCAAAGTTTATTAATTTTTCAATGAAAAACAAGACTTTTAGTCTTCGAATTTATTTTCGTTGCTTAAATTTTACTATTCATAATACAAATATATGGAAAATTCTAGACGAAATCAAAGTGATCTAGAAAATGAAAAGGTTATTAAAGATTATATAGCTCACACAATATCTGATAATATAAATTCCCAGATTTCTACCGTACGAAGATTTATGTATCATTTCGAGTATCAATTCGACATTGAATGCGACCGTATATTCATTCAACATTTTCCTAAACTTCTGTATGACGAATTCATGCGGCTGAGTGATGATACTATCGATGTTTATAATTATCAAACGAAGAAAATATTTTTTTTTGATGTTTTCACATTCATATTTCGAAACGACAACGCGAAATTACACGAGGATACTCTAACGAAATCATTCATCGTATTATTCCTAAAACATATGGAAAAATATGACCGTGAAAAGAGTTTTACTCCATACAAACTCATACATTCGATCAAGGTATGCATATCCCACGAACCCTACCGAATTATGTTTATTGAAGAAAATTCTATGTATAACTTTTTTGGTTATTTTGGTATGGATACAAAAAACATCGTAAAAATCTTTACGAATATGTGCCAAAATGTTTACAATTGGAATTTTAAAAAGAAGATTCAGATGAATTGCGTAAAACTCACAACGTGCATCCAGAAAATAATGACCGGATTCTTGGAAACGAAAGATCAAATTTTATATCAGCTTTTAATTACACTTCTTAAAATGCTAGATCGTCTTAAATTGTCGGATGAAGTCGTATTGAACTTAAAACAATTTTATAAAATCGCCAAATATATTTTTTTACATAAGTTAGAAAATCCAAATTATATTATGTTCAGTCCATTTATCACAAAAATTTGGATTCATGCTCTAAATAACCCTAATCAAATGTTCCGAATCGATAAGATTGAAAAATTGATAATTTTGGCTGCTTTATTTTGTATCAGATTTAATGATAATCTCAAAAAATTGATGCTTCAACCAAGAAAGTTTAAAGTTAATAAAGATATAAAAATGATGATATATATTATATATTTTACTTTGGTAGCATTTCCCATTATTGATCACCCCGCAAAATCGTGGTTATCCATAAATCTAACACATCTTCACCACAAGTTTAGAGTGTATTTTATCAATCATTCAATTGAAGATATTCAAATCGAAGGCCGATTTCATATTTTGCAATATTATATCAAGAGCCTGGTGACTCTCAAAATCTGTATTTCACCAAATGATGACCGTATTTTGAATACATTTTTAGGGAGTCAATTCACCAATCCTTCATTCAGTAATTTTTGATAATAAATAGAACTTCATTCATCGTTCCTGACAACTAATCTTCTTTATCACTTCATTGAAAACTTAAGTTTGGATCAGTCTTACATTTTACAATGTATAGACAGGTTTGGAAATTTTGCACATCGTTTAATTTTGGCACTAACTGATGATGCGCACATTCAAAATATACATGACGGAAAAAAATTATTTCTATATGAAGATTTAAAGACTAATTCTCTTTTTATCATCAATAACGATTGTATCGACAACATTTTCAATATTTGTAGCGAACATTTAATTAAAGAGACTAAACAGGAATTCCCTGAATGTTCCTTAATTTCACAATTCAAAATTTTCAAAGACGCGATGGAAGAAATTCTTAAATCATTTAACGAGTTAAATTATATTGATAAGAACAAGGCAGAATATTACATGAGATTATACGATAATTATGCAAGGGATTCCTCCATAGACACAAGCTGTAGCGACGAATCTGGCATTTTTAATGATTCAAATTTAGCTTCAAATGCATCATCTGAAACAAATTTATATCATAAACATACATTTCTGGTACTTCTGAGTTGGTTTACTCTTATTTATGAACTCAAATTTATTTTTGGGGATGTCAATTCGAAAATACAAAACTTAGATTTCTAGAATCCCCTAGATTTTTTTGTACTTTTTTAAATCTTTTTTTTTAAGGGGTCACCAGCTCTTTCTGCTTAATCGCAGGATTATTTATTTGTAGTCATTCCACATAATCTAAAATGTACTTTCACATTTCGTCTGGAGAACCTACCCCATAATACCTCTGATTAACAATGTCTATATCCCAAGTCGTAGTTATTATAATCTTTTCAAAATCTTTATCAACGTGTCCAAAACTTACCAGAAATTCCTAAAAACTACTTTCATCATTTAAAACGATTTATATATAGGTTAATTATTTCATTAAAAAAAATATACACAAAATCGTAAAATACATTAATTTGATCCAAAAATAATCAATGAATCGAATTAGGACTTATTTGAGAAATTTGATAGCAGGAAATATCGATAACCAATCTTTAATATTGGAATAAATGCACATATTTTTTTTTATTTTTGTTTTAAGATGCGTAATTTGAATTTATCAGGCCTGTTTGCTTGTTTTATAACAGGTACTGTGAAATTATTTGATCCATTTTAGGGCAATAGTCCATAAACCCACAGAACAACTTCATTTAGGAGAAAAATTACTTTGATCCAAAATATTTATTCCATATTTAAAGATCAGTGTCAAAATAATTACCATTAAATTTTGACCAATTCAAATTTTTGTATTTGATTAACGTATATTTATGAACCAATCAAAATAAACCTTCATATAATATAACCAAAATGTATACATAAATCACGTCTAAAAGAACCGCGCATGTCAAATATACTTACTAGTCTATGAAGTACTTTATTTTTAATGAAGAGCCTTCTGATTGAGAAATGTAGAGCCGTAAAAATGGCTTAGTTTGATGTAAAAGCTCAAAATTTACAATTATAATTTTGCCTATTATTCAAAAATTAGATTTAAAATACGTCACACTACTCTCCAGGATCTTTTACGGATGAATAGGAATTTCAGGAATCAATTTATGGTTACTGCTAGCCTGGAGGATTCTTATATATGTAAATCGACTCTATATCGGCGTATAAATTATGTAGTTACATAAATTTTTCAATAAAACATTTCAGTGAACCGAATTTTAGTTTACAGGTATCGATAAATATAATAATATTGAATTATAATAATATGATATAATAACTGATATAGATAAGGGGTTCCCAAACTTGTGGTCGCGAGTCAAATATTATTAACCAGCTATTTAGATGTTGCTCTTAGACATCGATATTTTTTGAATATTTCATTCAATATTTTTGAAACTGCCCCTGAACCACCAATCCTGTGTGCGATTTCTCAACCTTATAGATTTTTCTCGTTTGTTAAGAAATATTAGATAAGAAATTGTTTTGAAAAAGGTAAAAATTTCTTTTCCCTGTCAACCCCTATTTATCAACTGATCGCGATTCCATATAGATGTAAGATATAACTAATTTCTAGTAGACGCGATAGATAATATTGTGTTTATATATTAAATGGATATTTGAATGTATATTTAGTACATAAACAAAGGTATCAATAGTCCAAATCGAACAATACAAAAAAGAAAAATTTTGATTATGCTTGTATACCTGAATAAATCATATACGACAGATTAATTTATATTTTACCCAAATACTATATGTGGACGTGGATTGACTGATACTTTATATTTGTTTTTCTCATTCAAACAAATTTTAACTTATAAATAATTTTAAAGATACAGTGCGTTGCAATATATTAAAAATGTGGGCGGCGTCCTTCCAATATATTTCGAAATCGAATTAGTCTCTATTTTTTAAGCTGATGAATTGTATTTAGAAAAAGAACATTAAATTCAACAAGTAAACAAAAAATGTAAAAAACTGTTTCGCTGCCTTTTCTCGAATTTGATTACAAGGCACGGTAAACAGAGATAAACATTTAATGACTTAAGATTAAAGCAAATAGATCAAAAAAAAGGTTGATTGGGTCAATTCACTAGTTATTTTTCACCAATGTAAATTAACAAATCAATGATATTTTCTGTTATCATTATGTATTTTCTCGTTGGTTTACGAAGTTAAACGTAGACAATGATTGATTTATAAAAAGAGGTCTGTTATTAACATTATTTATAGAATTCTTTGTAACAAGATCAGAAAATAAATTCCAAAACTTCGTAATGTCAAAAAATATATTGACCAGAATAGTTGAAGTTTGTCTACGACAGCCCTCGTAAATTCACAGAACATACTCAAACTTTAAATATTTAGCATAAGCGATGAATGATTTCACAGACATCTGAGACATCGGCTCAAGTCGGAGTCTTTGTTCCGAACATAAATAAAAATTTAGATGTTTTTAAATATTTAAGAACAGGATTGATGCACTTATTGCCATAAAAAAGGTATCTGTTTGAAATAATAAAAATTTGTGATAAAATTAGCAAAAATAATGTGTAAAATTAGATAGCAGTTTCATAGGTCATGTTCTAGATATGACAGGTCGAAGATCTCGATGAATTCTATAAAAAAAACGTTTTCCTGGATCTAAAATATAGATATACCTGTTTATAATTCATCAAAAAATCGCCGAGTAGGACGATTTCGAATCTTAACCACATAATTGATACTGTTTTCAGATGTGTCCAAATAATTCCGAGACATTTAGCAGGGTTGATTGAAAACAGTTTCCTTCACACCTAAATGAGAAAAAAGAGATTTTTGAATCCTGTCAAAATGAAAGTTCTGTTCGGTTTTTGAACACAGAAATATAATCTCATTTTTTGCGCTGAAATCAATTGTGATGAGATAGGAAAAAATTTCTGAATGAAGCTGACTTCATGGCGGGACATTTATTACAGAAAACGTATCATATGAACTTCTTTAAGGCGAAATGCTAGAAAAGAGCTTATAAATTTGCCAATTTATGCAATGAAGTATATCGATTCTAAATGAAAAACTGCTGCATATGTCAGGTAACATAAATAATCTTATAATTGATTACATCAACAAGGCAACTATACATTAAAAACAAATTTTAAGTTTTATAGTGCGGATATAATTTTTTTGGTAATTTTAAATACTTGGAGCAGAGATTCCGAGAATTCAAAACAGAGAAGTATAATCTGCATGCCATTATAAATTCCTATATTTTGTTTTCCGAAGCCATAATTAATTTTTTACCCTAAAACCTTCAACTAGCGGTAAATTATCATCAACGCAGTTCTGAACTAAAATGAGGATTTTTAACGACCTCATCGAGTTGAACTTACCAATATTCATGGATTCCTGTTACTACTGACTGAAGATAATCTTCAACACTTGCGTTTGTTTCTCAAAGATAAATTTGTCGGTGTTTTTAGAGCGTTTAATGAGAGCAGTATTTGCCAAGATGACAATTGTATACAAACATCGATGTTCCCGATTCTCAGATAGTAGGCTATTAGTACATATATCGATTTCAACTACATTTTTGTGGAAAGGCATTCAAATATTGTAAAAGGATTAAACTTTACTGACTATGAAGAAGAGTTTAAATGTTTTATAAATAACAGTTATAAAAACATTTTTAACATTTCGGATCAAAGATTCGTTTAAATTCGTGAAATATTTGCAATTTAAACACAGTTATAAAAATGTTCATATAATTCAATTTAACATTTAAAATGATATTTATCTACTTTTATATGATACTCAAGCAGTTCCTTTTAGCAATTTCCAAATCATTTGAATTTACTTGAGTTTTTGAAGTGTGAGATCATCGTTTTGATCTGTATTAATTCATTTTTTTTAACGGAAATATATTAAACCATCGTTTGACATTATTTACATAGGTCGTCCTCGTATATTCTTTACACAGATTCAGCCCAATCTGTAATGTAAGAGTAAAGTGAGCTCAGGACTCGAACGATCTATATAGTCACATAGAAGTCAAAAAATCATGGATGCATTTGTGTGCATGCACTCTCTTGCTGTGAATCATTCAAAGACAAAACATTGGAAGCTTCTGATATAGCTAAATCTATTAATGCCATTCATTTTTGTGTTGTTACGAATCCTCACGCCATATAATTTAATCAAAATGACATTTGTTCATAAATTTGAAGGAGTGCAGAATGTACTGCGCCGAACCAATATCTAATGTTTTAGGTGTATTCAGCATTCAGATGAATAGAGTAACCAATTTTTCAGGCTATCATTTATGAATTTAAAATACACAAATCCACAGTACACTGATACCATTTAGGTGGGTGATGAAAAAACTGTTGCTACAATCCACGCCGACTTCAATATTTACTTTAAAATTTCTGAGTGGACGTCCGAAACTATTACATTTCATATATTAATAATCAACAAAATCGCGGATGAATTCGACAGCCGTCGTAATGTAATCCTAAAGGCACTGAAACATTACAATGAGACAGGTATCTCAATCGCACATTTTTTAAATATTTTTAAATGGAATGCTAGATGCTAATAGTATATTTCGACAAAAATTCATTTGTATTTTAAAAACAGAATAAAATGCAAAATTTATCATACATTTGATCTGAAAGTGAATAGTAATATATCAATTCGAATTGATAGAATTTATTTTTAATTTAAAGCCTATATTCCGATTCGAATATATTTCCAACAATCGTCATACTAGTTTAATCAAATTTAAAGCTATATTGCTGAGAAAAGTCCATTAAATGTGACATTAATAAATATGTGTTTTTTAGAAAAAAAGGTATTGGTCTAATAAAATAATCAAGAGAAGATACCCGTTGATTTGGTTTCCTAGATTCTAACAGATAGTATCTGTAATCCGTTATTCATCTTCTATCGAATGTTATTTTATTCAACGTATAAATATGTACAAAATCTGAATGAGACATTCATAAATTAAATTATTGTTATCGGTAAAAATCGTTTATTCGAGAATCGTTTCCATTATATTGCTGTCTTAAACTTCATCAATTATTTATCATTGAAATTATTCAAGGCCTCTTTATGTGTTTTACCCTTTACAAGTAAAATAATACGAGATATTTAACGTCTGGTAAACGTCGGTTGTTAAATTTATATCATTGTGATTATCCTCGCCGATAAACCGATCTCAACCACGATTTTAGCAAGCCGTGAAACTTGAAAATAGCAATACATTTATATTTTCGTATCAATATTATTTTTGTCCATGCGATTATACGTTTATAATTGTAGATGCTTGAGAGATATAACTTTGAAAATCTACGACTCTTTCGGGTGTCTATATTTTCAGACCGACAACCTATACATTTTGTTTGAAAAGATCTATATTTTAGGTGTGTAGAATCATTAAACCGCTTTAATGCCTGGACATAATCTGTCAGACATCTCTCCTGGATACCTTCTATGTAACGTCTATTCATTTTTGTCAAGATGGGTAGTTACTATCATCCAACAAACTGACTCGATCGGTTGATCTTATCTGGCTGACAACCATCCTGGTTACCACCACTATTTAAATGATGAACTAGGATGTTTTAGACAATCATCATAGTTGTTTAATGTCAACCAAAAAAGTTCTGTCGTGTAAGTTCTTTGCCGGTTTTGTCTTGGTCATATCCCTTTCTTCAAGATATTCTAACTGTGACTGTAATCCAGTAAGTGATCATTTTGCAAAACCTATTATTATGTAACGATGAGATGTCTCTTAAGTTAATAGTGATCTATCAACACTATTGTATCGTTTTTTAGGTTTGAAATTCCCATCGCCATACTGAGTATGATATACTACTCCATTTATACCCGATATATTCAGACTTTGTTAAACCAATCGTGAAATATCGGCCATCCATTTTGTTGAACGACCTGATCTCGAATTTTTTATATATCTACTATTTAAAAATATTTTTTGATTCTTTTGGTTAACCAATTAATTTAAGATCTACTTTCACATGGAAATGATGGAAGAGCTTAAAAACAATATTGGCGCTCGTTTTTTGGGGCCATTGAATTCCAAATCTGCCGGTAATATAGGAATTAGTCTAGTCGATTTTAGTTCTTAGTTATGTTATATGAAATTTTAAATGTTCTGGTCTCATGCACACCTTAAGTAGTCATGAATTGAAATAATTGAAAAGACAGTATTTATCGGGTTAATGGATTTAAATATGCACTAATTTTCTTGTATACAGTACTCTAAATGATATTGGTTTTTAAATTTCAAATAATTTAATGACTGCACTTCTACGTTCCTTAAGTCAATATCAGTTCCTTTCAAACAATATAAATTCAGACTGTTGTTATGCTGAATAATAGTAAATAAAGACTGTCTTTTCATAAATACATCTCTCTGAGACCCATTTTACCACCTACAAAAACAGTCGCCCTAAGATAGAATCACTGAATATATAATCCCACTTTTGAATAGTGATTTGTATCGATTTCCCTTCACGTAGTATATTTTAAGTATGTCATTTGAATCATATTCGAAATGATTGAATATTACAAAAGCCATTTGTCTAATTGGCATATATCTGATTTGTGACTGGAAAATATAATGGATTTAAGCTCATAATATAATCAATTTTTATACATTTAGATATTTTCAATCAATATTCTGTTGAGTCAGATTCATGACGTCATTTAATAAAATTGATTAAGTCAATAAATTTTAAATTTTTTATTCCTCTTAAGTTATATTTTGATAAAATAGCAAATGTTTGAAAGAAACGGAACATAATTTTCGAATTTCCTTGATTTAAAATCATTAATATCGGTACAGCCGAACCGTTCATATTGTGAGAATTACATCGAATAACCGCTTCATTTAACTTTTTATATATCTTTTGATTAATTTTAGTCTGATAAAGATGTGTTACTCCATGTTTTACGAACGAGATCGAGTCAAAATTTAGAATCTGTGGTTCGCAATTATTCTCAAACTGAAGATACCTCGTTTACTGAACGCTTCCTAGAGTGCACATTTGTGGTTTCAGGTATCAACGTGTATAATTTAGATTCCTACGATCAAATGATAGACGAATTACGGATGATGTTTTGTTGTGAAAGGGAAAAAAGCCAACTATGGCTGAGAGATGACATGGACTATGACACAGATGTCTCCATAAATCCTAATGATTGGGCGCAATGCAGAATCAAAGAAGCTAGTATGAAGGACTGCATAAGAAAAGAGGTTCGAGAGGAAGTTCAGAATTATTTTCGGGAAGGTAAGCCTATAGCTTATCAGAATATCCTCACAGCCATAAATGAATTTTGAAGAATAAATTTTTCGTAAAATATTTTTTGCAATTTTCATCTTCGTTGTTTTTATACGAATCTCCTAAATCAACGTCTAGTCAGTAAACTCGTTTAAGATCTTGCAACATCATGGGGCAAATGCCATTTGCAATGATATATCGTCCATGGTAATATTTGAAAGATTGAACAAAATCTTGGGCGGTTATTTGGGATACTCAATAGTTAATTCACAGAATACTCGTATGAGATCGTAAAACCCTTGCACATTTCCTCAGAATAATTGGTTTTACGGTCTCTAAGGAAGATTTAGCTACGTCAGATATTTTTAAGTTACTTGCTGGGTTAAATATATCTGCGCAATATCAAACAAAACTACTACATAAAGAGATGTAAAATATTCAAAATGACCTTTATATGTTTTGGCATAAATATCATTTATTTCGTAACCTTATATATAAATAAATAGGAGATGCCTCGTCAATAATCGGTTAACATATTTCTGCCTTTTTTTTTCTTCACCTGAGATTTCCAATTATTAAACTTGGACCCGTTTTACCCCGTTTTGTGTAACGACACGAATTATTATCGAGGATAATGAACTATACATAAATATTTTGCATTATAAAGACATAACGCTTCATAACATCAAATCATAACTTGCGCGTGCTGGGATTATCATCTCTTTTTATCGTTTCTTGAACTGAGAGTCGTTTATTTTTGAAGGAATCAATGGCAAATCGAAGGGAAATCGAATTTATAAGTTTATTTAAGAGACAACTCGTTTTTAGCAATTAAACAGGGATATGACACCAATCTTCAACTCGCGAAAATTGGTATTTTTGAAGGTTGAAAGAATCGTTAAATGAGCCTCTAAAATGACTATATGTTAGAAATATACTCTCTGAAATGGTGATAAACGTCTTTGTAACAATCATAAAGAATTCTACAAATCACTGATTGAAAAATCGGTAAAAATAATTATTGTAGGTATATCTAATAAACAATCATTTTTTGTAGCCGCGAGAAGTTTTCAAAATATAGATTTAAATCGAACATATTCGAAGCTAATAGTCGTTTTTTTACTCTAGGAGCCGTATTATCAAACTCGTAGACTTGATTTATCTCAAGTGTCGTTTCAACATCATGAATAATCTATAAGAATTTAATGGCAGATGAGTAGAAATTTAAGGATCAGGGCATATTTGTAATTCATTAACATTATGTTGCATCCAAAATGTCTAATTTTCTGATGTAACGATATAAAAGTTATTAATTGTATTTATAAAAGAAAGTAAATTATAAATTTTGCGACGATTCATCTTGCTCAGCCTAATTCAATTTCGTATAAACTTTGTGAATTCTAGACTCTTTAATCGAATGCCATATTCTTAAGATCCTATGAGAGAGAATTCTTATTACTTTTGGTTTACTTTTGATAATGAATACAGGTCTGTACATTTAAAGATGTTCATCCAGAAATCGTAAATTTTGGACGAATACGGTATAAAAAAATAAAGTTTATCTCATGACTTCTTATAAACAATATATTCATTGCACTTTCGCAGTCTTCGTAATAAAGGAGTGGATTTTTTGTGAAAATAAATTCTGCGGTTCACACAGATATGATAATTATATTTGAAAAAATATGGAACTATGCTTCGAAATTGTATCTGTAATTGTAATTTATGAATAGTTGATTTTTGTATGTGATTCAAAATATACGTGTTAAGAGTATTCGTAAATATTTATGGAAATCTAGAATCCAAAATATGAGATAATTGAATTGATTTTAAATATTTTGCCTATATTTTAAACGTTTTTACCCGTACTACCTTATATAGTTGAAGATATTTCTTGTAGTAAACATTAATGACGTCAGAGTTTTCGCACGTTTGATATTGTAAGCACAAAAATATTACGCAGGCACTCAAATAAATCTACGTCTATTTAGCGTTAATGTCCTATTATCATATAATTTCATAAGATATATGTTTAATCCTACTCGTATAAATGATATAACAGTCGATTTTCTAACCTGTTAATTTGCGCATGCCGAAAGGTGCAGTATATTGGAGAATATTAACTTCTAATTACATTTTATGGGAAGCTAATCAGCCTAAACATATTTAATTAATCTATCACTAATTTATTATTTAAGTTCTTTCAATTTTATATTACAGGTTGGGTTTGTCTGATTAGATACAAAATGTACTCATGTCTGAAAAATTTCTCTAAAAATAGCTGTATTAGTTTAAATATGTTGATACAAACCAACTAATTTCCGGTTACCAATTTAATGGTGAAACATATTATTTCTAACTAATTATCCAAACATTTTTTAAGACAGTGGTTATTTGTTCAAAATTAGCATCATCAAAAGCCTGGTAGTTGTTGACTGTTGTGCACACATTCAGAATTCAAAATATCTATGTAGCAACCACTAGATGTCTTATTATTCCAAAAAAATTACTTCATTTATTATCTGAAAACAACATATTTATGTAAAGTTTCTGTACGATTAATCATATAAAAATGAATGAATCACGTTTTTTTACATGTATAGGTTCGAATGCGCTGTTTGTAAACATACTGAAACCCGTTTAAATACAGAACTTTCCAATTGTTACATTTCAAATTTATATTTTATTTCGTTTTTAGTATCACATAATCTAATTTTTTTTGGTTCTTTAGGATAACGAGACAAATATTCTAAGAAGTTAATGAGATTCAAGTGTTTTTCGTATAGAAGTTGTATAAAAATTTTTAAAACATCGTTTAAAAACCTGAATAAAATAGTTATTATTGAATGCTGTTTCGGTTTCTTATATGTGACTATTTCAAAGATATTCTGATACATTTGTGGCACAATTTATATGATATAGACTGTCCTTAGGACCATAGAAAATCATACTTTGAGTAATATTCTCATTTGGCAGCATCGTATCTAATTGTAGTTAGTCAAGCTTATGGATCGTGGTACATAATGTATCTCTAGAATTCTACTACCATCAAAAACATAAATCCTTATATGGCATTGTCTCTGTGAAAATAAAAATATAATTTCCAAACCAAAACTATATTGAGGAGTGGCAGCCTTAGTTAATCAATTTACTATAGTTAATAAATGAATCATCTCCTAACTAGCAAAACGAATGCCGCTTTTATACCGTAGATCTAGTGAGCAGAAAGAAGGGGGTTAATATTTAGGAAATGTGAGTCTTGCACTATACTAGTCTGTTCGCAAATGGGCGCCTATCCGGATTGTGACCCTCTATCATGAGAAAAAGTTCGCAATAGCTGTAGATGTGAAGTTAATGCAGTTATTCACCAGTTCAGGTTTGCACACCTGCTTGATCGTTGTCAAAAATACTAAATGATCTTTGAAGAATTCTAAACTGATTTTTACTTTTTACTATAAAATAGTGAAAACTAATTATAAAAACATGACGTTTTAATATAATCAACCCGTTTCATTTGGTTTTAAGGCAAATATGTTGAGTTTAGACTGATTGTTAACAAATATTTTTCCGTATGCAAATATATTCATACTATGTAATAAATAATGAGATTATTATTTTTTGTGGTAATTTTTAAACGATTCGTTTCAGAAATTTTTCGAAACGATAAATCAACAGAAATCAATAGAATAAAAAACATACATGAAATGAAAATTTTCCAGAATATGCTACCGTTGTTATTGATAATGAATCAGAAGTCCTGAAATTCAACTGGTGAAGAGGATTCTAATCCCTGTTTATATTTGAATATATTTTGAAAAACTCTAAAAGAGTTTCTAATTAAGCAATTTTGCATTTTCATCGAATGATGCATCCTCTTTTATCACATATACAGTGTTCTTTTTATGAATTTAGATCCAACAAATGTGACGTAAACAGATAATATTACGTATTTTAACTGCTAAACAGCATTTTTATCCCTAAGATACATATGATTCTGCCAATTCTCAAGCCTGGAGTGTTTTTTTAATCATATTATTTTATTCGCGTTGATGTAGTTTTTTCTTTATGTTCTTGAAGTTAAAATTGTGTAAATTTCGTTCCTATGAGAAATTTTAATTTTGAACAAATTCTAGATATATTATGAAATTCTGACGAAAATATCACAGTTTTAATGCTGTGAAATATTAATTACATTTTTGTACATTTTGAAAATTCGTGCTGAAAACGACGCAAAACCGAATGCAACGGGCTCTGATGACCGTATGAGATATCTAAAATACTACAAAAAGATAAAAATATGGAAATTAAAAACAAAATTATAAGAAATACATATCAAAGTGATTAATTCATTAAACGTGAAGAGAAAACTAAACTAAAGCTAATCTTAGTTCACTTTAAAATAGCCAGATAATGTGGGCTTATTTAGTGCCGTGGATATGGTCGACCTTTTGGCGCTCTTGGGCATGAAGATAATTTCGACAAATAAGAGTCTGCACAGCATTTTCGCTGTCAGGACCAAGCCTCGTTTGACAAATCTGGTCCCTTCAGGTACTCACCTGTAAGGCTCAAATGGCGACTTCGTGAATCTTTGAGACTCGTGATGTTGCCCAACTGCCACCTGCTGACGTAGCGGTAGTATGGTTTATTTATTGATGCCTATTCGAAAACGGTAGGCTAGTGACCCCTTAGTGAGTTCACGAATGCTAATGGAGTTTCGAGAACTAAAGATGATATAATCGATCAGAATCTTTCAAGCAAAGTGTTATGGTCATAGGGTTAGTGAATGGCTCAAGGAAACCTTCTGTTTACAGTTTGACAATCCTACAGTTCCCTTTGAGGCAGCTGACTTAAGCCACCTACCTCATCTATTAACAAATGCGTGCGGTTGATCATTCAACAAACGGTCAGAATATGCTTGAACGGTATAAGAACAATCAGCCAAATATAAAGATTGTAATTATTGGTAGAAAATAAACAGGTCATAACAAAATCTACTTTTACATCATGATTGCAATGGAATATAATTATGAAATTTAAAAAAAACGATTAAATACAAAATAGGGACTACAAGTGATATTTCTCATTAATTCTCTGATACCATATCAATTTAGAATGGCGTATAAATCATTGTGAAACAGTAAGTTTAGATTCAAACATAAATAATTAGAGATATTAACCAAATCTGACTTAGCCTCCTTATGAAATTTATATTGAAATAAATGTGTTATTCTCATATTCCGAAATAATTGATTCGATATCCTGACCATGATCTCCTGAGAATAGACGATGTTGACCATTTTATAGTATTAAATTTTAATTTTTAAGGTACAATTAATTAAATTGTTTAAATATTTGCGTTCTATCTAACAAAATATTATTTGAGTCCATATTTTAAATTAGTTTTATATTGTTCTCCTCTGTCAAAAAAATAAAATGAAATTGTGACATTTTCAAACAAATGAATAAGCCCTATGTCTGATGTTCCAAAAATTGTCATAAAATATTTCCATTTTTAACATGTGTTAAGTACTGTTTCAGAAACGCGTTTCATACGGTATATATATCACTTCTTTGCCATTTAAAGGCAGCGATGACCCATTTTAATAAATGTAATTAAAATCAGTTTGATATCTCTTCTGAGAGATGCAATGGACTAACGAATACTCATATTTAGTTTTTATAAATGTGTTATTTGTATGTTGCTGAATTTTAGAACTCTTCGCGCACCTTTTTATTTGTTTCCAAAAAAATGTTTTATTTGACCACTTTGCGTTATGAATATTTTTCAATCATTGAACAAAAATTCAATTTTTTAGGGAAATTTATTTATAAATTGGCGCATTTTATCGCAAACCCATATATTCAGAAAATTTATAACTTAGTTTTTATAAAGCATTTTAGTTAAAGTTAATGGGAATGAGATTAACGATCACAGCATTAAATGAAGGCCTAAATGGTTGATCATTTGATGACATACTATGAAATGTTCCGTTTACCTATAATAATGGTACACTTTGTACATCTATTAGAGTCGTCTCGAAATAAATCTTTCCCCATTAATTTAGGGATCTTATTTTACAAAAAGGCTTAACTAGATACGTATTCAAGAATAAATACTGAGCAACTTTTAAACATGTAAATTCTATCAATCCGATTCGATATATCTGCAAAATTCGAATATTTACCATCTATACATATTATAAAAGTAGATATATTGAAAATTTAACTGACCCTGAACTTATAAGTGATATATCTGAAAATATATCTATCATACTATTTATATTACATGAATGAGGCAGCATTTAAAATTCTGTGTGCATTAACATCAGATTGTCATACATTAATGTATCAGTAATCATACGAGTGATTGAGTCGTCTCATCAATACATAATGGGTATCTATATATTAAATTGTGGAATAGAACAGAGATTTTCTTAATCAAATTAATCAATTTGTAATAATATATGTATGTATCGTACTATAGGTCCAAAAAAGCGACTTTTATCCAAATATATAAACATAGTGCTTATAAAACATTGCGGGTCTTATATCAATTTTGACAGTTAACCAGCCTTACCTGACCACAAGTAATGGTGTTTTTCTAAAGACTTGAACTAAGCAGCTTATATATGTACAGAATACATTTTTTTTGAATATCCAAGGGATGCGGCATATATGAAAGTGGGCTCACGACACATAGAAAATACTCTGTTCATGTATTAAACTTTGCGTCTTTTCATTAATCAGGATTATATTTAAATACTCATCATAAAACATTAACATATAAAATATATTATGTGATAATTATTTTCGCCAATCAATTGAATAAACTATTATAAAATATTTTCTGTGAGGAATATCGAGAATTTTGAGACAAAGTAAGTCGTTTCTCGAATCTGTCACACATATCTTTTGGATTATTATTGATTTGCTGACGATGTAAACGATTATTTTTTATTTTTTGTATCAACGATGTAGTATTCAAGGCTATGATACTTCCCTTGTTAAGAAATCAATGAGGATAATTTGTGAGGCATGTAATAATTCGTACCGAACTCATGCAGATCATTATCTTCTCAAGACAACAGCAGACCATTCTGATCATTAAGGATATTACAAATTATAATATTTTGAACTATATAACTAGTTTGTCAGGCTGTTTTGTTTCAGACTACAGCTCATAGCTACACTTTTACATATCTGTCTTATTTTTATTGTTTTGTTGATTGGATTACATATAATTACAACACATTTACAATCATCAAAGTGCAATTATTGGCAAAATATCTCAAATATCTTACAAACAGTAATTAATGAACTAACAACCCTTTTAGAAAAAGACAGGAAGTTAATGAATTCGGTTTTATTGAATACTTTTACATACAATAAACACTATCGACAAAACCTAACATTATGTATTGATTATGCGCAATCAATGTTATAGGTGAAGGTGACAGTTATAAACATACCAGGATCATGAGATTCTTTATAAATCCATAATATTCAGTCAATTTATAGGTGACTTGAGTATTAAAGTAGATATCGTCCTCTAACGCAAATGCGCGAAAATTTAATGGCTTCTGACGTGATTTTCCATATTTTGCTCTTAAACCACAATAAATTAAAACTTTCTTAAGAAAATTTTGCCTTCAATTAATTCTAACCCTCCAATGATTAATGTATGTGATTTTCGGTGCGAAAATATCCACCAGGCGATCCATATACGCCCAATACTCCATTAAATAGTCGCGCATTAGCTTTAGAATGGCGCAGGCTTGTTGAATGTCGTGATTCGGTCTATCTTAGATTTTAGGTCTAGTATCGCATTTTTAAAGAAAACAAACATATTAAAATTTAAATGGAGTTGATTCGGGATAGGTGAAAACGTCGTAACCGGATAAAACAATGCACTTACCCGGATTGTGCAGCTATCTGAAGTCAATATACGTAGCCAAATGCATGCAGGGACGAATGAGGGCGTATACATAACCAGAGTATAATGTATACATTCCACTTCAGCTAAGTGCGCAACGTCAGAACCTGGAAAATAATTTAGTTAACCGGAGTGGACTGTATTAGGATGCAATATCGAGGAGTAGCATTTTCGATATTTAACGATTTGTTGATAAACAACAAAATAACACCCCTAAACGAATTCAGTTGGGATTCGTATTATAGAATGTATTATTTTGTAAATAAATAGGCAATTTATACACTAATGACTTGTTGGGATGGTAACAACCAGTCAACCATAATTAATATATTCATCAAATGGTGATTATAATTCGATGTTTATATCCCGCCCTAGGTTAAGTAAACATTTTGTTGATTATTACATTACACTATAAAATCCCAAAATCCCCAAATCTTATATGCATTGAGTAATTATTCATTTCCAAATTCTAGCTCAAAGGATACGGTCATTTCTTGGTTCATCAAATTTGAGGGGATTTGCAATTGTTTCATTCAAACAAAAACAAAGAATTAATCGGGTTATCGAGAAACATTTTGATTGTGATTTAATAACCCAATATAGTAACTCATAACCATATCATCGAAATTTCAATAGTCTCGAACAATCAAGAATTAATCCTATTGAATTTTCATTAGGTAATTCAGTATATATAGTATATAGATGTTTGTAGGAGATGCATCATGACCCATGCCAAACTCGATATTGATTTTGACAGAACCATATATTCTCACGATAATCACAGATATCTAACTCAAAAACGAAATTCGTTGCCATCGAAAAAACACTCAACGAGCGATCCCCAACGAATGACCGATCAACACAATTATTTAGCCGATGAATCATGCATTGAAATAAAAGACTCTTCTGTGAAACATGTATCACTTTTGAAATAGCATGTCTGTTTATTTATAATATTTCAACTATGATTTATTAGTTGTTTATACATTCTTTTTTTTATCTGCCAAATTTTTTTAAATATTTAGCCCATTCCTGTAGTTGTAAACACACTTTATCTCATATAAAAGAGGATTTGATAGGTGGCGATATCATTTATCCCGCTTGTTGGTAAAAATTCCTAATCCTACCCGTTTTTTTATAAAAAAAATTTATGAACGGACATTATACAAACAATTTTTATATAGGATTAAACTATATATTGGTATAGCTTTTTAGAGAAATGCATAAATTTATTTATGTTTGATTAATAGTGGCACATCAAAATATCCGTTTATTCGTAAACCGAGGTGATTTGTGACTTTAGATATGATCAATAAAACATGCTGGACTCATTTGAAATCGTCTATGACAACAGATCATTGGTTTGGTGTCATGGAAGTAATGTCATCATTGGTAAAAAGGTTTTTATATCGTCTCAAAAGTTTACGATTTCTCAATATTTTGACCACACTTCGATATGTGGTTAACGTTACAATCACTTTTCTCTTATATTTTTTATTTACTTTAACAAATTATGGTTTGATATAAAAATAAGTAAACTATCTACTAAATCTACATACCTACCACCGATATTCAGAGAGACACTGTAAGATGTATGAGCAATTGTCCCTCCCTGCTATGGATACTAACTCTTTGAATAGGAAACGACTAATATAAAGATGAAGACGACCACTGTGTGTATGAATATCCTGAAGCGTCCTCTTAATTTGTGGCATTCCACTTGCTGCGTATTCGCACAAGTATGCGATGACCAAAATTGTAACAGTGGTTGACTGTCAAATGTTGTTAGTGGTTCTACCTGTCCAATGTCCTGTAAGCTCTCCTGCAGTCAGAGATGATTGTTGTTCCAAGATAGACGTTTTCTCAAATAACAGGGATAAGGGCGTCACTGTCCTGGTGATCCACCGGTAGCAGAAGACTCTTCCTACGTTCCCTGTAATACCCTCCGCAAACCTCTCTCAATTATATTTTCGTGATCCAAACTTGTATTCGTCGATTTCCACAGTTGTACGAGGCCTCCGATTAGACCAAAACGTCGACTAACTATTTGAAAACAGACCTCCCTATCATAGGTGTACCAATTGTCTTTGTAGATGTAGTCTGGGCTAAAATAAAAGTTTCCTTTGGTGAAATCTTGTTGCACACATCATTACAGAAATAGTATTAGATCCGTATAATCTTTTCGGTGCACATCTTGCTTGGACTGATCAAGGTTCCTTTCTAGCCGATATATTCGTTCCATTTTCGGGTAGGCGACTGTTTTTGCACATCCATACTCGCGATAGACTTTTACTATGTGCCCATTTAATAAACGCCATAATTTTCTTGCAGTGCGAACAGATTCTGCGCTGTTTTTATAATCCCCATCAGATTGCGTATTCGATTGCATCAATTCTTGTTGATAGATGATCCAAGATAAATTCCAATAAGTTGATTTCATCAGTTGGAAAACAATACTTAATATTGATATTTTCAATTAAAGAGTTAATATAGTATGTTTATGACCATACTAATTGTTTTCATTTGCCCTTATTTCTCATCAAATCGTTCGTGCATATCAATAGATTTTCCAGCAATATCAATCTGAGTTTAAGTCACAGTTCATATTATGTATTTTTATGATGATATCTCTATAAATATTGTTTTTTTGACAACGATATTGGAGATGTTCAAACCTCCACCGGTTCATTTCTGAACGGACTTTACGTCGACCACGAATGCGTCGGTGCCCACGTACTTGTTTGGTAGTACTCTTGGGAGGCACACTTCTGCGCAGAGTTATGGTAGTGCACGCTCACACACATGCTAAACATTCATTTCCATTCCTCTCATCACTAGAGCTGTGATATAAAATCAGCATTCGTTCGATGTATATAAATATTGTTCATCACAGATTTTTAGTTTTATCTTAATGAAAGGGTAAGCGTTCTGTACAACTTTGTGGTAAGTAAATGAGAATAACTCAAAATTATTAAAGTATAAAAACAAAAACTTCTTTCATATACAATGTTGGCCCTAAAATACCAACCAGTATATCAATCGACTGGTATACTTTGGATCGTCATTGTTACCTCAATCGATTTATTGAAAAACATACCGAGGTAATATACCCAAATCTTCACCAAAATTTTATCATTCAATCATGAATAAAATCGAAAAATTTTATCATCGTGAGATAAAAGCTAATACCCTCAGATGAATATACTCATTTTGGTCTTTATCTAATGTTTTGATAAGTTATTTTTCACATATATAATTTACGCGCCATCGAATCGATTTCTATTACGGAAGAAAACATTAAATTCGATTTAAAATTGACTTTTACATGCTGAAAATGAATATAGAACACTTACCGTATTTGTATTTAGCAGAAAATAATTTCTTCATTGAATCAAGCGTATATGCTTTTCGGCCACCTTTTTTAAGAAATATTACACAGCTTTTTCCAAGATAATTCAATCAGATTTCTTATGTTGTTTGATATTCTTTGAATTATTCCACGAAACTTGAAACACTTAAAAAATAACAGAAAAATACCTTACTTTGATTTTATATATTTTTGTATTGGTGTTTCAATAAAATTTTTGAATATGGGAAACTTGTTATCATACACCGTTTTCAGTCGAAAATATCTAACTTATGATGATTTCATTCAAAGGTTTTGACACTAAATGTATAAAAAAATGTAAATTTTAGAAATATTCTTTTTTGATAGGCAAAATCATATCTCGGTAAACGCCAGCAAATATTCCACTCTTGAATCTTAATGAATATTCTCACAACCCTGAAAGGTAGAATAAATCAAAACATAAATTTATTAAAACATAAAACAATGGAATCTTTGAATGTCATCCTCAGAAAGTCGGCTAGTATGCACTCAAATGGTGTAATCTGGATAAATTGTCGATCCAGCCAAATAATCTGTGTCAGGATTGTATTACTGCTTAAAGAATCTAGTTATAATCATCATAATACTTGAAATCCTTAAATGTGGATGTTTGGGAATTATTAAGCTTCACTCATGAAAATTTCTCCGAATGAGGATTGTTTAGATATATTCTCGAATGATCTGTCTTTAAATGTTTTACTTCGATAAAAATAACTAACACTCAAGCAATATTAGGATGTTTTCCTACTTTGAATTCTACACTCAGCGATATTCTGAGCATTTGTCAAGGTTAGAATGGGAGTATTAGTAACTATTGACGCGAAATATGCAAAAAACCCAAAATGAATGTTTAAAAAAATTACATGATGATAAATGCTGATCCAATTGAATATTATTAATTACAACGGCTCATATTCCTATTTTCATTTGTAATTTATCTTTATAATCACATAACATTTAATTTTGGTGACGCAAAAGTCTCTGATTACTTTGAGAATCTTTTGTAAATTAACAGAAACCTTCCATAATACAAAATAAATTAAACTCATCTGATATGATATAGAGCCCCCTTGCCTTAACAACTTAATAATCCACCATCGTTCTTCTGATATTTGTCCATGAAATCAATTACGTATCGATTGAATTCAAATAAAATAGTCCTTTCAGGGATTCTTGTAAAATTATTTAAATGAAAAGAGATAGAACCGAATAGCTATGTGACGGCTTGAACGAAGAATTTATGCTGGTAAATAGGTGTACGTCATTATATATGGGTTGGTTCTCAACATGAATCTTTCTTAATACTCAAATGCTCTATTTTGCTTTTATATAACAACTGCCGATAAAATGTATTTGTATCGTGGGTTATCGATTAAAATTGTAATTATTGTTCGATTTTACCGAAATTCACATATTTGTTAGACTTAACACTTACCAGTGTGATTTTATGATTTACAGGGCTACTTAAAATTATACTGTAGATAAGGGCACTATATTGTTTCGAGTAAATAAGTTTGATAGTGACTTTAATATATGATACAATAGATAATTTATGTGATATCCTCAAACAACTATTTGGTCTCATGAAATTTTATCAAAATTCCCATATATTATACATGGCGCATAATCACAATGATAAAATGATGACTTTTGTTGATTCAAAGAAATTATTCTAGAAAGCACAGTAAAGAGACATCTTGCAAGGTTACGAATTAAAGGTTTGTATTATTTTAACTAGTATATTTCTAAATTGTTACCCCAAACTCGCCCTCCTCGAAAATATTTGAGAATTACAACCGATGGATCTATAATCGTAATCCCAATACTTTCTCTGTTAATCCACGTGTGGGTGTATAATGGAATAACTCATATCAATAACATGTTAAAATGAAGGCCGTTTGATTCGTTAGATCATGAACCATTTCTGATTAACATAATGCAATACAAATATTTAATTCATAAGAACTTGGAAACTATTACAATGCATTGCAAAAAGTCTAGTACGTTTAAATGGATTCACATTTTACATTTCAATATTTTTTACGAACGTTAGTGGTCACAATTTTGATTGATGGGATTCACTCATTTGTCAAAAATTTACAAAGGTTACCCCTTCATCCGCTAAAATATAACACGATGAATATGTGATATGGAGATGAACTTTTGGTGGTAGTTAAATTCAGGTTATTTCTGCTTTTTCTTTGAACGCATTTACATCGTCTGGTGCTTGAAAATTGAGGCAACTGTATTCTGTATTGAAATATTTTTCCACGATGTCATCAGTTTCTATTGGATCTTAATACATTATTAATTTGTCATATGAATGTTATTTCGAGATCATACAATATTTATTATTTATTAGTTATCATCATTTAATTGGAGACCATTCTTTTTGTGGCTGATATTATATATAGGGAGATTCTAAATCGAAAATACTTAAAAGGACACAGGGTACTGAATCGATATTATACCCGAAATATTACTAGTAATGTCGAACATAGTCCAGCCATACTTCTGTTGATTTACGGCTTTGAAATATATCTAATCGCACAGATAAGCTCTCCCAATACTTATCTAGTACAAGAGACAAGATTAATCCAATTCTATCGTTCTTTATGAAAATATTATGATTAAAAGCATTGAAATATAATAAATAGATAAATGAAAACTATTTTTCTATCTTCATTCACGTTTTTCATAAATTGTAGAATATTGTTGAATTTGTCACATTATTCAAAAGGGAAAATACTTTTATTGTTATCTATTATTATATTTGAGTCTTCTGAAGAGAACAAGTTCATAAATTTTTCTCTTCGTTAATATTCGTACAATGATTGATAGTAGGTATAAAAATATGACACATAATATCAGTATTAAAATTATCAGACCTGTTGACAATAGTTTCTCGGGAACCATGTATACGTCAACGGTTTTCGAGAATGGACTACACGATTGATTATAAACTTGATATGGGCATGCTGCAACCTGGAAATTAAATTTCGTACTTTACACGCCATGTTATTAATACTATGTATTTTTAATGAGTTATTAAAAGTGAAATTTCTTAGCACAAGTACATTTTTGTGACATTCAATCTAAGTTATTAAGAAAATTACGTAAAATATTCTTGGGACACAGTTATGAGGATCGGCATCCCATGTCAGCATTCTGCTTTGTTGATTAAAGACAAGATTTGTTGGAGTATGTGTTGTGATTGGTATATATTTATAGGACCGGAATAGTATGTTAAAATTGATTGTATTTTTTATGATAATCATGTACCGGCCACAGTGGACATGACCTCCAACTTTAAGATGTATATGTTTAATGACTTCTTCAATCAGAATATGTTTAGTGTCCCTAAGTAATAATGATCAAGATATACAGATCTATGACTGTGACCATATATGAATGGCCAGAATTTTCAGCAACCCATGAGAATTCTACAGATCCATATTCTTGCATATTTAAGTCGATTGTCCTTGAAAAGTTTTGAGAATCTGATTATGACGTCACTTACAGCAAATTAGATTTTCATCAGACCCATCGCTGCAGTCCTCCATATTATCGCACATTTTGGAAATACATATACGTTCGTTCATATTCTGACAAGGGTAGTAAACATTTTCAAGACATGGAGTAGTGGCAAATATATACAAATAAGCTACCTCTGCAGTTTTTTTCATCTGTTCCATCAGTACAATCATTAAATCCGTCACATATTTCTTCTTTACTGTAGCAAGATTTATGGTCAGAGCAAACCAGATCCATAGACTGAGAACACTCGATCTTGTACCCTTAATAGATAGAATGATTTCAAATTCTTAATATTTAACAATTAAATGCTCATTAAGCTTGGTATATCCATCTATCCAATAATTTATGCTTTAATAAATATTTCATGATTCGGATTATTTAGATCGTTAAAAATCGGTTTATCTTAGTGTATGATAGTGCAATAATCATCAAAGATATTTTTTTAAAAATACAAATGAAATCTAGAACGATAAAAATTTTGAATTCATATTTTTAGTTAATATTTCATAAAGGTTTATTTCGAATTTTTCAGTTCAAAAAACAAAATCATAGGTCTTTTCATGGTAAATAATAACGAATCAAAAAAATACCTTATTTTTTTAGAAAATCAAAATGATAAATAGGAATTTTCAGGAATCCATGTTTTTGTAATATCTAGTTTTAAGAAAAAGTAAATCGGATTTCGCGCATGATAAAAAATACCGAATTATTTTAAAACATTTATCAAGGAAAGAGTATTTTAAGTTTGTAGTAAGGGTTATCTAAAATAATAGATGGCATTTATTAAAAAATTTCGTTTCGAATCAAGCCGATGATAATTTAGGAATATTCTGTTGATTTTGATTGATCAGTCAAATATCCAACTTGAAAGTAAATGGTATTTTATGATAAAATTTAGGTATGACAACTGGACAACTCAATTTAATGATAATTTTTTGATGTTCGTGTCAGTCTTTTTTTTAGGTATGATTGATTAGCATCTTGTCTTAAAAATATCCGAATATTATTGATAAATAAGTAATATTTTAACTTGAATACGTTCAAAAAAATCGAAAACGATATCAATAATGCCAATTCCACCAACAGAAATACGAAATATACCGAAGTTCATAAATTTGTCGATACCTGTATCACGTTATGTTTTTATATTAAAGGTACAACGAAATATAATAGAGAATGTAGGAGGTATATTTATCATATGAATGAAGGATTAAATTTTAGTTATTCGTGCAGAAACGAATCTACCATTGTCATATTTAAGTAGTGGAGGGGGACTACATATATTAAATCTTTGAAAAACAATGATGAACAACTTTGATGTTAAAAACGAAAAAATGAAATCATTCTGAAAATACAGGGGAGGGATTGTCATAAATTTTGCCCGTACCTGCTGAATATCAATTAGTTGTTTAGATAAATCGAATCAGTCTATATATGGAATACTTCGGGGTTATTCCTCTTATCAGTCACTCTTCTATTGCATAATTTATACTTAATAAAAAAGGAAATGTTTTTAATTATTTTTTAATAGTATTAATCAATAATTTTAAGATCTGGTGGTCATTCGTTTAATTGTATTTATATATTTCAACTAATGGATAATATTATTCAATATAACAAAACTCATATTGGAATTCAATAAATTTGGTATTAGATTGGAATTAATACGGATGGTGTTGCATTGAATAACGCGATGAAATCTGTGCACATTTTGCAGCATATTATTAGCTATCCGGGCAGTTCATAAAATCGACATTATATGTGAAGATATATATCGGATTTTACACTATATCGTTTCCACATTTCTGCGAACGCGTCACGTGTTATACCAAAATGTAAAATTGATATCAGATTACCGTCAAAATTGACCATTTTAATGATAATTACTTTAAATCCAGATAAAATTATGCGTTTTCTGACATGATTATAAATAATGTGCCAATACACATGACGCTTTCGCGTCAGATGGAAAAAGATTGTGTGTAAAATCCGGTAATAATGATAACGATCTCAAAATAATAAAAATACCGCAAAAAATTGACAAATCAATAAGAAATTGAGAACAGATGAAAAGTAAATACCGCAGTCTTTTTCATCCAGAAAATCGGAACAATCAGAAAAGTGGTTGCAGATTTTGTTAATTTCAACGCATTTATCATCGCATTTTACCAGACAATTCATATTAGGAGATTCGAAAACTCTCACAGCACCTGAAAATTATATCAACCAATACACGCTCGTTCATCGCTGAAATCATTGCAATGATAAACGCCATCGCACATTTGATGATGGTACAGACAGGTGCCGTCATCACAATAAGAACCATATAATGCGCATCGTTTTTCTAATATCAGAATATAAACCAACCTTTACAATCTATTTCATCGCTCAAATCTCCGCAATCATTGTAACCATCGCAAACTTTTTGGGAATTGATACATGTTTGATTAAAACACTCAAACATACCCTCTCTGCATCTAGGTAATACTTCGTGAGATTAATATTTACCTCGGCTACAATCAATTTCATCAATCCCGTCACTACAATCCTCTTTACCATCGCATATATTATCCAAAGATAAACATGTATTGTCTTTGAAACACAAGAACTGATCAGATTTACATTCTGAGTAATTATTTGTGTTAGCAGCAGGGCAATTAAATTCATCCGATGCATCCGGACAATTATCGACTCCATCACATCGGTAAATATGATTTAAGCATCGTCCATTAGTACACAAAAATTCATTTGGCCTGCAAACAATGGGTTACATTATTAATTTACTTGAACATGTGCTCCATTCATCCTCGCATACACATTTGTCCAACATTCCATCAAAGACCATTCCGTCTGGACATCCACATGTAAATTTTTTCGACTTAGATATGGAACAAAAATATTCACAGTTCGAATATTTACAGTCATTTTGAAACACTAAATATATTAAAGTTATATTATTGGTAAAAATAAATCAATATCGTTATATTTGTTATATACATTCTCGAAAGAACACAGCCTCAACAAATGAATCATTTCCCTCAAGATATACTTACGTAATAATCGTTTTCAAAATTCATTTGAAATTTTGAAAAGACTTCTCAAATTTCAGCCTTATTGATTAAAAAAATTGTTTTTCAAAATTTGAATTATTTTTTTTAATACATTTTTAACATCCCAACAATTCAAATTTATCCATTAAGGCTATTGAGCATGTTCAAATTATCGTAAATCTAATAATTAATATATGGTATTGTATAACTTATTCGGCGGCATGTAATATACTACCGCGGATTACTCAATGCATATACAATAAAATATTTTACCGAGATGAATAGAAATGGATAATTTTGGGAGATGATTTTCCTACACTGCAACTTATCACTAAATTCTTATTTTTTCACGGATATTAAGATAGCCACTTAAATATTTTTAAGTTTCGAACATGGGAAAAGTAATATAAACTTTAACTGTATATTAGGTATTTTGGAAACTGAAATTTATCTGTAAACAAAAAGAAAATATTTCGCACGCCCCAATTCTTTAAGCTTGAAATTGTTTTTTTATTTTTACGTGTAAAACCAATATATTTAAGTTGGAATTGAATAATTTAGATAAAAAAACAACTTTTTCAGATTTGATATAATTTATTTTCGAGAACTTAAGTTATTATTTATAGTTGATACGCCGGCGCGTTAAATAGATATTTTTCGCAAACCTTTATCTAAACATACTATTTTAGATACGATAAAAGCATTCATTTTGAATATTAAAAAATCATCCATTTCTTATTGAAATAATTAAGAACTTTTTGTAACAATGAAAGTGAAAATTTAACCTCACGCTTCCTAATGAAAAGTTCACCAGCCAAAACAAAAATACTCATTTTTATTTCATGTATGTCACATCCCAATTTTAACATTATATTCCTGGCATTTGAACAGTTTCAATATATGAAAATAAGAAACAATGACATTATACAATTTGTGCTGGTAGAATCGCTTCATGTAATTTTAATTTCTAGTTCACAAATGTGTAACATATCATCTTCATGAATATTAAACTAATTATATCCACACTACATCTAAGAGATGGCCATTGGTAAATTGGGTTCATTTACATGTTTCGAAAATAAGAAAATTTGGAACACGAAATTCTCAACCAAATCAGATGAGATTTCAATGTTTGTTTCCTTTCGAGGAAAAAATCTATCTATGGGTAACAAGATTAGGTTACTGATGATATGAAATCATATATGTCAGAAAGTTAGTTATTAGTGTAGATCATACACATTTTTCATAATAAAAGCCTTTACATATAAAAGAAAACATTCTCAGCAAATCTATGATAGTGTGTACTTATTTTTAATCTCGTGAATATTCGTAAAATTATGGCTGTAATGTGTTGATATGGGTTAGATAATTGATATTGTTTCCTGTGATACGTTCTTAACGTATTTCGATTATTAATTGTAACGATAATTTATAACCATTAAAAGCTATTCATGAGTTAAATTTAATCTATATTAGATGATTAGTTTGTTAAATTTTAAACAGTAATATTTCGTATAAGATTTACCTGATTTGAGAATAGGTTCATAATTTGATTTCTTGACATTTCCAAAAAACAAAAATGATTCAAATTTAATTCCATTAGATGTTATGAACTTGTCTTTTGATTCATATTCGATCATTTTCAGTGTTTTCGGTAAGTTTCGTTCCTGGATTAAAAGTAATATTTACCAGATATACGACGGTGTTTTTTAATTTCACCTCAACCAATTTCGATTCTGTGTATATGTAATATGAATTCTCAGAATATCCAATTTCTTGAACTCTTTCAACAACTATAAACGACATTATCTCATCGCCCGATGTCGTCATAATGCGAACCATTACAGATTTGTTTGTTTTTTCGATATAAGATACATACAATTGGCTGATTAAAAATATGTTACTCAGTATTTACATCAAGTTTAACAAAATAAATCAAATGTTCTGTTTGAAAGATGGTCATGCGCGTGAAAAATCGGGAATGTAGAACAGTTATTGATTTCTTATCATGATAGTACAAATGGGTGGTCCGTGGATCAATATCCATGCCCACAATATTTGAATCGTGTACAACGAGTTCAAACTTTTTGTCTAAGTCATTTTGGGATTTGTAGCATTTCCTAAAGATCCCATCTTTGAAAAGTCCGTAAATGCATTTAGAGTGTTTATCAACTTCCACGTCATATATCCTGCCGATATTTTGCAATTCTAATGGGAACTCATAAATATTTTTAGATTCTTGCAATATATTATAAAAGAACAGCTTGTTATTGACTAACAGAGAAACTGTATCATAATTAACTGATGATTAGGCAACATACATTGATAGAGGCATATCTCCAATTCTTTATACTTTAATGAATGATCAACACATATATTACCGTGTGATTTTTTCGCGCTATTATTTACATCACTTACATGTTTAGTGATTTGATAAACTGATTTGGGCTCGTACATACTCCATCATACCAATCCGATAAAAGATAATCTTCAACATAGCACTTTTCGTCGATTGACTCATATTTTGGGTTGCTAAACTGTTAATAAATATCACAAAATATTTGAAATGTATAACTTCTAAAAAAACAGTGTTCATGAACCATTTTTCTATTTTAGCAATCATCTACCTACGATAAAAATTTTACCGAATTTTTTCATAAATTTTTAAAAACGTTAGATTAAAAAAAGAAAAATTTTCGGCTTAAATAGGAATAATACTATATAATTTTTCTAATTTTATGAGCTATAGTTGTATGAATGTATTTCCGAACATTTTTGAAATGAATTTCTAAGCCTTCAGAAGCATTAACTAAATCAAACTTTCATCAGACATGTTCCCCTGTATCGACATTCGTTAAATAACGTTTCTGCGTAAAATTCCACCTGTAAAATCGAAGCGAAATACATTATTAAGTAAAAATTGGCGCATGTGTTTAATATTATTGAAGTTTAAAATGCGTCTGTAATTATTGCGATAAACTACACAAAATCTTACTTGCGTATTAATTTGCCTCTTATATATTTCTAAACCTTAGTAGGAAATGAATGTTCTTCGAAGGTGGAGTTGCAAGACCAATAATTTAAGTGGAAATTTACAAAAAAATTGCCAATCAGTTGTTATTTAATAATTGATGAAAATTTATTGATAAATATCAATATCTCAACACGCATTTTCTTTCGACTTCTAAAAAAAAATAAATTCCGATTGTAATTTAGCAAATATTAGCGTTTTTACAGTCTTTCGAGACAACATTTGGGTGATTTATCTGCGTCAAACATTATGAATTGACATTTACAGCTATAAATATTTTTTTGATATAACCATATGCCACCTGAAAAAACGCATGCTCCTCGTGATACGATTGACAAAAAACGATTAAATGATTATAGCATCGACAACTTAGAGCGGAATACAGGCTAGCTCATGGATCGTCATAAAATTATAAAAAATATCGTTCAAACATGAAGTGTTCATATGTAGATAGACACGTTTATACAAATTTTGATAATCTAAAGTGTTGATGAACAGAATAAAGCAGATGATGGTTAAAAAATATTTTTTTCATATAAATCGAGAAATTTGTGTCATATCTAAAAAAATTGAATGGATAATTACACAACTTTGCCTTGTCCGAAAAGTTTGTGCTATCCTTTCAAGAATTTGTAAATATCAATTTTATGTAGAAGCAGTATATTTAAATGAAATTGACGGGATGATTACAAATTATTCAGATTGAATGCTTAGTCCAATGACAACCATTTTTAATCAGACAGTTACTGAAGTTAAGAAAAGGATCATTTGAATTTCATTTAGTTAATCATTTTTCGTAAGTGTTCGGTATACCGATATATGTTAAAATTAAATGCATCAGTCATTAATCATTTTAAAATAAACCAACTTTTTCGCATACGGTGATGATATAATTGTTAAATTTATCTCACAACAACATATCATGTCTATATTCATTAATTTCGAGAAAAATCCAACTAAAAACGAAGATAAAAATTGTTAAACTTCTAAGGCCTATAATCTGGTATTTATTTAAAACAGGAAAATATGACATACAAACAAGTTCGTTGACAGTGAAAAAACTAAGGATAACTTCGATCTAGTTATTTCAGGAAAACTAAACTAAAATCTAATCTAGGATCAGGAAGACAACCAGATTAACTGTGCCTCTTATACGCTGATTTGCTGGTCGACGTCTTTGCACCATGCGATTTAACACTCTCTGTCTAGTCATGGTAGCATGATGGACCATATCGCAGATCATATTGATGCCGTCTGGGCCTGTCCAAATTTGTCTAGACTGGTTAATTAGACAAGCGAACCTGACAGAACTTCTAGCCACCTATCATATAATTTTCAAGAATTTACTTTATCTAGCATGTCTGTGACAGAATACATTTAAAATTTATTGTGAAAAATTTTTTTGGCGGTTTTTACCAAAAATATATCATTGAAAAATACATTAAAAAATAAAATAATTACCATATATAATCCTCGGGTTCACATACGCATGTTTGAGTTGAAATATTAGGACGATTAGCATCAGAAATCATGCAAACAGATAATGGCTTCTTGTTAACACTATATCCTCGCCTACCCATGAAACATTGGTGTCTAATTTGGGACCCTGGTGTATAAATATCGTAGTCTGAAATGTGACACTCATGATCTGTTATTGTTAATTAAATAATTTACTTAAGATGCCTGATAAATCAAGAATTGACAGATGATAATATTCAGATGTTTTATTTTTGCTTATCATCGCAACTTTGTATTTATAGGCTGTGCCAGTAATTATCTTGATTATTGTGTGGTTCGTATTCAAAATATTTAACTTTAAAAAAATCAGGCCGTTATCAACACTCACACTAGGTTTACATCCAAAATTACTATAAATCTGTGTCGTCTTTAATTCCCACCAAAATCTCTCCTTGATTTAATATGTCAATCGAACTAAAATTAAATTCAGGCTAAAATCAAGAATAGGATACGTAAATCCAACTAAAACCGCCATCTTCGGAAACCATCAATATTGTACCATGTAGGATATTATTTTTAGTTATTGTACCTTTTATAAATATTGATTTTACATGGAGCGACAATAACTAGTGGATTGATGGACGAATATTTGAGGACACTAGACAAAGAGTTTTCGCCTGGAAGAATGGATATCTCACATTTGGCCTGCTATAAATACAACTAATACTGATTCACATGGGGTATTTTCTTTATTTTTAAGCTTAAGATACGACCATGTTTTGCCGCCGTTATACGAAATGATTGTTTTTAATGTTTCCTCATTTCCAAGATATCGAATGGTTTTGGTTAACATCATTACACCTGGTAATCCATCTAAAAGATGTAAATATCTTTTGCCGTCCACATGATTTCTGAATAAAATCAGATTTACTTTATATAATCGAGTAGGTCCGCATCAATCTCATAAAAAATAAGTTTCTTCCTATTACCTTCGTAAATGAGGTTGATGTTATTTGTTCTTTTGGTCAGAATATAGATCAAATTATTTGAAATGAACACTTCCTGAACTGTTTGATTCTGATTTTAAATACAAAATACATGGACAACATTGTCAATCACCTCGTCATGCCATTTACCCGAAATGAAAAACTTCATCTTAAAATCGTGTTCATACTTTGTGAGTAAAAGATTTACTGCTTGGTGTACCCAAACGATATTTTTGATAATATTATACTGGATCATATTTGGTTCGTGAAGTGTCGTTTTGTGTGTCGTCAATGAATATGATTTTAATTGATTATTATTGTCTAATTAGTTCTACCACTTACACACAAAAAAGAGATTCCCCTTATTAAACCATTTCGGATTTGAAACATTAGAGGATACCAGTTTCCAATTTTGTTTCTTAAACTCGTATAATAATAACTTAATATATTTTAAGGACTCACGCCTTGAGATTTGGTCACAAGTGCCAAGTGGTGTTTTTTAGATTCGTCAAGGTAAACGTTCTCCAATTTATCGTGTAAATGGAAAGCCTTAACAGCGTTTTCTTCATTAATTTTCATGATAATCAAATCAGTTTTTTCGTCATAACCATAAAAGCCCCTAAATGAACACCATAGTCTCGAAAAATTTACAGACAGACCATCTTGTCCTAATTTAATTATAATTTTGTAAAATTTGAGGTTTCTCAAATTTATCATGAATAATCCTAATGATTTTTTATTGATTGTCGCATCTTTTGCTTGTAAATATATCAAATTATCTTGTTTGTCTTGACAGATCGTAAATTGTGGATCGTTTTTGCCAATGTCCAATCGTGTCTTTTCATTAAACATTCCTTCTTACATCATATATATTGTAGGTATGGAACAACAGTTTATGGGAAAGCTTTTTAACTGTCAATTCTTCATAAGAATGGAATATTATATCATTTTTATTTTCTTGAATCAAAATCGAATATGAACGATACACCCCGCACAAGATGACTAGTATGATCGTTTCAGAATTCATGATTAGAGCTCAGATATTTGACGTAAGGGTTAGAAAACGGATTTAATTTAAAAGAATGTAGAGGATAAAGGAAATAATGTTTATGGATGAAAACGATGTTTTTACAAGTTTCAATACATTATTTTCACAAATAAATACACATTAATATTCATAAGTTTGTATGATCCTAAGTTATAATTAATGGTCTAAATGCAATTCGGTGTTAATAAAACAGCATTTTGATGTCATAATCCGTTTATTACAATTATTTAACAATAATTTGGAGTTTTTTTCATGAAAATAAAATAGAAATATTGTCAAGCATGGGTTCAGGTGAAATAGATAACTCAATGTATTAAAAAACCGTAGATACTTTGAGTAATCTTAAATTATAGGAGATTTATTCAGGAATATTTCAACCATTTTAGTATTAAATTCAGGAGAGGATTATAGAGCTTCAGATAAGTCTTGTTATACCACCTATATTCAAAATGACAGATCTCAAGTCTGAAATATCCGTTGTTTAATTTAAGTTTAATGAATACAGCTTTCGTAGATACATTACGAAATCGGAAATCGAAACATGACAATTTTAAAACACAGTCTGCTTTTTGTCTACCCAGTAACTCATTTTCATTCCGATTCATAATGTATCTGAAATGGGGTTCGACATCGATTCATGAATAATTTCTCTGTAATAAGCCACTTATGATATTTCAGGTTATTTTTAATATTACTAAATACCAATAAATTGCCCGACTAATCCAAAAAAACATACGGAATTTGGATTAATTTTGTTAAAATTATCTTGACCTTCGCGAAGATTAGATATCTTTTAAATAGGAAGTTTAATCTTAATTATTTGGCATATGTAAACCAAGATTACTCTATTTTGTAATGGTAGATATGTACCGATTAGACATCTGACGATTCTACGATATTAATTTCTGAAATTATACTAGTGGCTGAACAAAATTTCATTTTATGTATTTAAATGGAAAAAATTTGTCATGCTAGGTGTATAAGTTTAAATTTCAACAAGGAAAGAACATAGAACACGATGAATGGGTCACTGATGACCTTAGAGACATGTCAACGTTCCAAAAAAGTGTGGAATTAAATAAACTTTATTGGTTTACAGACTCAGACAGAATACTTTGTTAAAAAGGGAACGACCAACATTAAAGCGAAGGATCTGATATGAAATTTTTTGATGAGTTCGCTTTGAAAACATTGAATATTATATGAGACATATCGTTGGAGTGCGTTTAAATTGTAGTGGTGACCATGATAGTTGTGTGCTTGATTACATCAATCGGATTAGTCAGTTGATGTGATGATAATAACCATCCGTCTTGATAACAATGAATAGACGTTTTATTGGAATTATCATGGCAAGATGTCTTCTTGATTATTTAGAGATCATCTATTTCGTCATTCAACCAACCTAAAACAAAGATTTTTACAAAAACATGTCCACACAATGAGTCTATTTTAAAATATAGATATCAAAACGGTCGTACGGTATTCTAAGATATTCATCATACCAACTAAAATAATATAAATACCATAGCAGTGTTAAAAAATACTATGTGCATTAAAATAAAAATTTGATCATAAGTTTCGTAACTTATTAATGAAGCAGTTTAGATCGCTTTACCTTGAAATATCATAATGAAACTGATTTTTCAACCGATGTCTCTCAGACGTAAAATAAAAATATTTTATTTCTAAATTTAAAAATATCAAGTGTTTCGTAACGCTCAAATTGTAAATTATTTATGTCGGGTCATAAAGTAAAAGGATAGCAACGATTCTAGGTTACATGATTTTCTCATAGACAAATAGTTTATTTTATGAATGTCGCTCAGCTGATCTTGTATATATTTAGAACAGGAATAATAAAAACACTGCAAAGATGATATATGATGGTTCATGGATTCTATTTATGGTTTTTTATCCAACAAAAACACGTGCACCTTTTTTGATTTTTTGATATGACGATTGTCATTATCTGAGAACATTGAAATTCATTTTTGTTATATTTATGCACTTTTCTCACCAATATAGCTTAAAATTGATAAATTTTATATTTTGAGCTTTGGCAATAGATAGGCAAGAGGGGTTTAGCTAAAAATCTAAAACAGATACCATCAAGGTGATTTCATTTAGCATCCTTCAATTTCAGTCGTAAATGATTAATTGTTGATTTTTTTAAGGTTAAAAATTAACAGGTTTTTTGATTAAAACGTTATATTATTATCACAGATTTTATTTAAAAATATTCAAAAAATATCTATGTCGTTAGAGAGCTACAGGTAATATTAGAGTTGTTTACGATGTGTATGAACGCTTACAACGAAGTTCAGCTTTGTTTATATTAAATAAATCATACTTTTGGTTGTTTTCTAAGCCTTAGAAATAACCATTAATATTTAAAATGAGAGCTTGATTGTAAAAACTGCATTTTCAACGCCCTTGTAGATGGAATCAGGGTATCCTTGTTGATTTTATGAATATGAAATATATGAATGATAACTGATAAAAACAGTTTCTCTATTCAGCTTCGTACCTAATACAATCAAAACAAGATCAATACATTAAGCGCATGCAATTCTAACCGATATCAAATTTATGAACAATTTTTCTGATTTCATAATTTTTGCATCCTTTTTGTTATTGGCGCGAATTTAAATAACATTGAAATCTTTGGCATACTGATCAGCTTAAAATGTATTTTCGTTGATTCATTCACACCAAAAGAATGTTTCATCACAAACACAGCCTAGATCAGTGTTTCTCAACCTTTTTTGTGCTGCGACTCCTTTAATCCCTCTAATTTCTTTTTCAGAGCGCTGCGACCCCACATTCAAAAAAATTTTTACGACTTCATAATTAACTGTATGTTTTTAAATTTACAAATCATAGTATATATCAGTGATACACGCTATAAAATTTAAAATTTGAGAAACCAAACATAACATTATATTTTTTTTAATATCGAAATAATATTCAGTTATTTTTGTTCAAAATATATTTCTGATTATAATTTAAAAAAAGTTTAATATTTATCAATTGCATTATTTTATTTTAAATGTAGCCTAATCACAGTATTAATGCTGTATATTTATGCAATTTTTTTAATTCTTAGCTGAGCCTGAGCAATAATGTGAACTACATTAATTATATATTGTTTTTACATATTCTACCAAGTCCTCATCACTGCGAAGATTGATCTTGTTGTTGTTTCACAAGATCTGGAATTCTTGGGACTGTTTGGGCAATATCACAACTAATGTCATCTTCTCCGTCAAGTCTAATATTATATATTTAGACTTGATAAACCAAAGGCTTTAAAACAAGGTTCGCAAAGATATGTGTGTTGAAATGGTAGATGAAGCCTTAAAAACGACTCAGATATAATTGAATAAGACTTCAAACACTTTATTCAGAATTGTGAAATTGAGGAAAAATCGGTTTTGGCAACATCGCTATCAATGAGTTCCATAAACTTTTCTTTTGATACTTTGGGACCTCTTAAACAATGATTATAAATGGATTTATTGCAAGGGCAAACTGGCTATAAGTTAGATTTTGAATAAAAAAATGATAAGTAGTCATCATGCCTGTGAAAATGTTCTTGCAGCCTAATTACAATTTTATTTCTTTGATCGGATTCAACTTTATGTTTCTCAAAGAACGCAGATAAGGTTTGAAACATCTTAATTTTATTTCCCAGAGAAATGTGAATTCTTTTTTGCATATCTTGCACACCATGTAAACATTTTTGACAAAACCAACATATCTTTGCCGACTAAAAATCCCAGGCTGATTTAAAGACGCCAGCGTGAAATATAAATGCTATTTTGGTGATTTCCATTTATTTCAGGATAATGTTTGGTATATTTTTGAATACAGTGTTTTGGCGATTCAAATGTTCACAACCAGTAGAAATCAGAAAATTTTTTTCAATTAACGTAAAATTAACTTTTCTGACACAAGTCATAATTTAGGGGGAAACAAAACAATACTGCGAAATAGACACCCTTGCTCTAACTTTTCACCACTTTGTATAAGTTACGTTTATTTCACGATTTAAATTTTGATGTTTCTGAGCTATGGTTGATATTCAAAATTTGAGTTTTCCACGCGTTTCTGCATTTCTTTATAAAAAAATAAAGGACCAAAATAATTCAAGTAAAGTCAATTTCTGGGTATTTTTATTCATTATGGTTAAATCCTGTACAGATGATTTGTCACATGTTTCGGAAGATCAAAACCTTCATAAAGGTTTCATTTTCGTTTTAGATTTTATTTTCCATTTTCAAAAGTTCTCCGCGTGTAGTATTTACGGCAGTTTTTTGCCTACTAAAATTATTATAGCCA